>VMDR010002976.1:0-80127 GCA_007922815.1 Macrotus californicus | reverse complement strand
AGACTAAAAAGAACACAAAGAAACATGGTCTGCTCTAAAGGCTTTAATTTTGCATCGAAGTCATGAGGCTCCAAATTACACAATTATCAAACATTATAAATCTCCACTTTTGTCCCTCCCTTTCATTTCTCCCTAATGATTCAAAATATTTAAATTTTTCTATTAATTTTCTCAAAATGTCAATGTATTCATGAAGATATGTTTACCTGGGTATTATTATTTTAAAAATTATATTTTCAATCTTCATTTTGGAACTCAACACCCTATGGGATTTCTTTCACTACTTATAGTCTGGACAAAAAGCAACACACATTTAAATGCTGATTTCTTTCTAAATGCTTGAGGGAAGGCTATAAAGTATACATCTGCCTAGCAGGGGAGACTTCACTCTTTCTGTGACCATTTCCTTAAAAATAGTCACGGAACAGTACTGAAGTTAGAGTTTATTCCCTACGTTCTTTATGTCTGTGTGCTTCTAAGTACATAGAGAACTGACAAACATGTGTGGGGACTTGCATGGACATGCAAAGACCGACCTTTCCCCAGTACCATTTTGCACAGTACCACTCTAGAAAGAGAGTGCCCTCTGTTTCCATGAGAACGCGTTACCAGCCAATCCCTGAGATACCTTTAATATTCTCAAGGGCAGCTTTGCATTCCAGAGCAACCTCTCCAGACTGTCTCTCAGTCTGGAGCCTGAGCCGTAAAATGTTTGACATGACAGGAAAAGAATCAGCACCTTCTGCTAAGAACCTCCACAAAAGCTTAAAATCTCAAACAGGAGAGTAAAAGAATGCAAAAGAGGGCCTATCAACAAAGAACAGAATGGTGGTTACCAGAGGGAAAGTGGGAAGGAGGGAGGCTGAAGAGGGTAGAGGGGGTCGAATATATGGTGACAGAAGGGGACTAGACTCTGGGTGGTGAGACCACAATGCGATATGCAGATGACGTCATGTGGAATTGTATACTTGAACTCATAGAATGTTATTTTCCAATGTCACCTCAGTACACTTAATTAAAAAAAAAAAAAAAAGAACCAGAAATGGAACTTACACCAAAAAAAATAAAAAGTCTATCAGCTTTGCTGCCTACAAGAACTTCAGAAAGTCAAAAAAATCTGACTGGTCAGCCACCATAAAGATAACAGGGAGGGAGGAAAATACCCAGCCCAAAGGCAGCTAAGGGAGAACGGTGAAAAACAAAGATCAAAACCGTTCCTGGCTTAGATAAGCTTTATACTTCTGAGAATACAGTTTACAAGATTAAATTAATTGCAGATGTCCAGACCTGACCAGATTACCACTTAGGCGAACCCTAAGAAACACACAAATGTGCAATGCGATTCAAGTCCTCTGAATGTTGCCACAGTGGACAGGGCTTCAAAGGCTGTTTTGTTTTTTTTTTGTAACTGTTGCCATTTGCAACCCCAAACCAGTCCTATCCAATGTTTCATTAATACCCAAACTTGCTCACTTGAAGTTTGCAAAGTCCCACATTCACAGAGAGAAGGGTGGTCAGCCCAAACCCCTGGAGAAATTCAAAGCTCCTCTGCCGCTAAACAAATAAGTAGCTTCTTAAAGGAAGACACTCCCAGAGAACTTCTCAGGGCTCAGGACCATAAAAGTACTGATGGGCTTCGGACTCACTATGGCTGTCTACTCCTACTTTGTGGTTTCCTAAAAATAGCCCTCAGGGTACAGATTCCTCTTTCTCTTTGCCCTAAGAAAGCTAAAGAACTCTCCAAGGGGCGGGGCCACTTGTCTCTGAAACCTGATGCTAGCCGTGAGGTCACAGCTTGCCCAGAAATAAAAGGCAACCCCAGCAAGGGAGGTCCCCACTCAGGGATTGGAACAGCCAGCCCTCAGCTCACTCTGCAGCTTCGCCACTGCTTTGCAGCCCAGCAGCTCCATCATGGTGGGTCCTCTGAGAAAAGTCTTTGTCATTTACAGGAGGAAGTAGATAGTGGATAGAATGTTACTGAGGGGAAAAAAGGCAGGCAAAAAGTAGAACTGGGGAAAGAATATATTCAATATGAGTCTTTAGAGTCTACTTTGGGTTTTTGTTGATGTGGGCTGAGGACAGAAGAGGTTAATTTGAGCTATAATGCCAGTTGGAAAAAATACAATTTATTTCCCAAAAGTAGTACTTTATGCTTGATCAACTTTTGCTATGTCACATAAGGTTTATTATCTCTAAATTTAGAATGTAAACCCTGCAACTCTAGAAAAAAAGTTTACACCTTTAAAAACAATCCAATGATGCCAGTTTCTCAAGTAAACTAATTCCTATGCATTATGTAAAAATGTGGTGGCTAAACAGAAGACTTAAGGTGATCTTGTTAATGCAGGGTATCTGGTGCTTCTCAGAACCATGTGTATGTATTGGACATACCTTAAATACACTACAGGGTATTTTACTGTTCCAGGAAGTATTTGACTTGGCATTTGTTAAATCATTTATTTACCAATTAAGAGAGATATCCCCTAACTATCTTCTGCAAAAGCTTTTTATTTTTCCTAGATTCAAAAGTACCCTAAGGCAATGTTCTTATTCTATGACACCTACATGGCTTCCTAAAAATCTCAGAGCAGAGAGCACTCAATTCTTCTGTCAATGCATTTGAAAGAGTACTAGTTGTTTCTCTCTTCCTCCCTCTCTCTCGCCACTGCAGTCCTTCAGTGCTGATCAGATTGCTGGTAAGTGCATTGAGCTTCTCTACTCCAGCTGTAGCAGAACTCTGCCTAGTTTTGGAAATATCACTTATCTTCAAGGCATGTTAACTCCGTGGCTCAACCTGTTAGTGTCCAAGCTATGCCTGAACTCTGAAAAGTAGGTTTACTTTGGGAGCTTACTTTACAGAATACTCAGGGAATGAGCTTGGATACACTTTAAAGTCAGGACATTCTGTTTGCTTAAAGTATTCTTTACGGTTAATTTCTTTCTAACAGATCGAGTTCTCTAAGGAACAGCAGGATGGTAAGTTTAAAAGAGATTGTTGTTAATAAGGGGACACTCACAGAGATGGAATGTAGGAAAACCACTTCCTTGAGGTTAGGTCTTCCTAGTCACTCCCCACTGGTGCTGCCACTCTAAATATAAATGCTCTCAATCACTCTAACTTCAGCTCAACAACCTGGATCTCTTGCTTATCAGCAGAGGATTGAGCAAACAATAAACACTACAAAGTAGGTCCTTACAATCACTGATGTCTAAATAAAATCAATTTGATACAGTAAGCAATACCATACATATACTTCCCAAAAGATGTAGATTTTGGAAGGCTAATTTTTTCATCAAATCCTAAAAGACAGATTTGGCAGGTCTGAACTGTTCCACCGGGAAAATATAATTGATTATGAAACTGCCAATGACCAAATCAACGTAATTTCAATGGGCGTCATAATGCGTTGGGAGAAATGACAGGGAAGTGGATGTAGAATAAAAGTAAATTCACAGACAGAGAAAAGAGTATTTATCATAAAACTGTGGGGAAAAGATGGTAGATGCCTCCTGATCCATTGTTAGCGATACAGGACAGGCTCCCGGGGAGGCGCTGGCACTTGCTCACGGACGCAAAGGATTGACGGTAGGACCAAAATCTGGTATTAGTCTAAATTGATTAGAAATTTCTTCCATAAAAGTAACTCTTAAGACTCAAGAGATTCTGAGTATTTTCCGTAAGATTTCTATGTTTTTGTCCTTTCAGCCTTGGGATCCAAGAATCCCACGCCCCACAAAATCTTACTTTTTCACCAGAAGTATACTGAGGCATGTTTTATGGAGTGAGGGTGCTACATTTCAAATAAAGTGAGACAGAAATAGGTGTATAGAAGAGAAGGGGAGAAAAAAATTAGTTATATGACAATATGTAAATTAGAGTATTGGTCATAATCACAAATATGTATATACTATACATGTTATAGTATATGTATGTAATACTAAATATAGGTGATTAATAAGGACCTTTTCAAATACTCATTTATGGACCTAAAGAATTCCACATCTTTCAATGTTTTAGTGTCTGAACTATCTCATGTTCAAACACCAATTAAGAAAAGCAAAGATATTTGCTGTGGTACAGACTCACGTGTATCCACGCCACGGTTGATGGCCTCAAGGAGACAGATCACATGACTTGACTCAGAACTCAATATCATATGAAATTATACTACAAAGGACTATTTTTTCTTATCGAAACATGTTGGTAACTCTACTATAATTTGTTCAATTTTTAGTGCATTTTTAACTGATGACGCTGCTACATTCTCAGCTTCTACACCCTAGTTCTTTTAAATATCTAATTGACACTGTCATTTTGATAGCCAGGCTATGGTAGAGACAAGCAATAGAAGAATAAAAACCATTACAGGGACAGAAGGAAAGTATTAAACTATTACTCCATATATGAAGTAGGTATTAGATACAGAATTTCAGTAAACATTGGTGTGGTGGACTGGTTTTCTTTCATGCCAGGAAAACAAATGTTTTGTGGTAGCATTTTAAATGAAATGGAAATTCCACACTTTCAGAAAGGAATGAAGACTTCCTTTGTTTACTTTGTTTCATGTTTAATGATCAGTTTTGCTCAAGACTGCTCTATTTGAATGTATCACACACAGGTTTGGAGGAAAGAAGAAATAACAACTAGAAAACTCGGGCATTCCAAAGGTCTAAGTCCTCCTGTGCTGTCCAGGGCAGTTGCCACTAGCCATGTTTGGCTATTTAAATGTAAAATTAAATTAGTTAAAAGTAAATACATTTAAATATCCATTTTCACGTTTGTACTAGTTACCTTTTAGTGCTCAAGAACTGCAAATGGCTACTATCTACATGTTGGGGCAGCCCAGATACAGAACATTTCAATCATCACAAAACGTTCTGGAACAGTTTTGTCCTAGACCAGGGGGCTGGCAATTTTTTTCTTAAAAAGCCAAACAGTAAATATGTTAGGCCTCATTGGCCAATAAAGTCTCTGTAAAAAGACCTCACCTCTGTCTTTGAAATATGAAAATAGCCATTGACAATACATACATGAAAGGCTGTATTCCAATCCAACATTATTTAAATTGTGAATTTAAATAATGAAAACTGATGGCCAGTCCCTAGGGCAGGAGTTTGCTAACCCATGTCCTAGACTCTTCAAGATAAAAACTCATGCCTTAAAATTCTGCGGGTGGAAAAGCAATATCTTTCTGGCCTTAGCCTTTAAATTAACAGAAGGGTTAATGTCAGAGAGATTCTATTACAGCCCATAAAATCCTATTTCTATATCAAGCATCTGACCAGGGTAATAGTGAGCCCTCTGAGCAATTTGTGCATGAAAGCCTGCAGCCAGTAACAGGAATAGTTCAGTTTCACATGTCCCGCAGAAAGATGAAAAGTCGTATTTGCTAATGACCCTACAGTGCCTGCGGCATGTTTTCAGATTAGGGAAATGATTTTTTATTATCAAACTACAGAGAATATGAGGGGGAAATTTTAGCGAAGAATGGTACATGATCACTACAATTGACTGTGAATATGGCTACTGCAATCTCGGATTAGGGGATGGAGGCACAGTGAAATAGGGTGTTCTGCTAAGTAATCTATCTAGAAGGCATCTTTTGAGCTGAGACTCCCAAAGGCCTAAGAGAAGAATACTTTCTGCTCTTTCATTCAGAAATGATTTTTTGAGTGTTGTATTAACTCCAACAAGTTGCCATTGGGTCCCCCAGGAAATTTCATTTAGTTAAGTTTAGAAGTTTCGATGAAAGTGTCTTTACTGGCCCCTAATCCATAGTAGTACCCCTTTCTGTCTTTTTGGTTACATGTCTTAATTCTTTGTTAATGTAATTCTGAAAGGCAAAACCATTCTATCAAAGGAGAATGACAAAATTTAGGAAAAATAAGGAATAGAGTGATTGTGATAAAAAAAGACAATATAAGAATATATATTTATATACAAACACATGTGAATACAAGCAAAATGGAAAATTGAATGAAATTGGTGGTGTCTGTCTATGTGAATATCCTGGTTTCCACATTATACAATAATTTTGCAAAATGTTACTATTGGGGGAAAGAAGACAGAGTATTTATAAGACATCTCTTTGTACTTTTTCTAAAAATTGCATGTGAATCTACAATTATCTCCATAAAATATGTGCTTAAATCTAAAGCAAACATAGCAACAGTTGTTATATGCATTATCTGAAAAATAAAGTTTAAAAAGATTACCATAGCAACAGATCCAAACAAATATTCCTGTGTCTGAATTGATTCCTATTAGAGTCATACATTGAAGTGGTTAAAAGACCACTTACAGAACTTAGAGATTTGTCTCACCTTTCTGATTTTCTTTCCTGAAAAATGAAGTTACTCCTGAAGAAAATTAGTTAAGGGAAGTCTTTAGGAAATTTGTACCTCAAGAGGAGGTTTATTCCCACACAATTTGAGAAGTTTGGGTTAACCTCATAAACACAACCCCATCTGAAAATTTGTTTTCTTAAAATTTTATTAACTTTGTTAATTATATGAGAGATTATACGAGAAATTCTTAATGCCTCAGAATTTCTTGGCCCAGTCCTACTTCCCAAGCAGATGAAGGCAATATGAGTAAATATGACTAGGAGCTCCAATTTCCATATCTGATTAACAATAACGTAGGACTTGAAATTGGAAATGCTGCTTTAAAGTAGCCCCCAAATGAAGTGTCAAAAGGGTTTGTCAATGACTGTTTGAACTATACAAAGGAAGAGTCCAACAATCACAATTTAAATGGTTGGCAAAAGTTGTAAAATAGTGGAGTTTGAACTGGATCTTTGGTGAAAGTAGGGTTAATTTATAGGTCTGAGGTAGAAAAAAAAGCACCCTAATGTTTCTTCTTCTTGCAGACTTCAAGGAGGCATTTCTACTGTTTGACAGAACAGGTGAATGCAAGATCACCTTAAGCCAGGTTGGTGATGTCCTCCGGGCTCTGGGCACAAATCCCACCAATGCAGAGGTCAGGAAGGTTCTGGGAAACCCCTCCAATGAAGGTAACCACATGTGTTTCCAGTAAGTTGGAAAATGTGTGTGTGTGTGTGTGTGTGTGTGTGTGTGTGTCTGTGTGTGTGTGTGTCTGTGTGTCAGAGAAAGGGAGATTTATTGAGAAATAAGTTCTACCAATAAGATTTAATTTGTTTTTGATGGTAAATGTGCCACCGGCTAGAGTCTCAGTTTTTCCCCTTATAGAGTAAGTTAGCCTTCCTTTGAGAATTTGCAAGCATGATAAAGTTTCATGCTAATGAAAGGAAATAATATCTAATGCTAACATCATTTTCATCATCTTATCTAATGCTCATAATTTAAAGGTTAATGAAATGAAATAATATCCAAATCTACACATTTTTTTTCAAACCTTCAAAGGCAAAATTACATTTTGACAAAGGTGTTTTCAGTAAATTACAGTGGCACACCTCTGAAGAAGATCTACTCTGATAAAAACTGGGAAATGAAATTGATGCTCTCAGAAGACTGAAAATACCTGCTGACTCTGCCCACTGGTTGGTCTGTCTTTTGACACCCTGCTTCTGTGACCATCTTAAAGGAAACTCAGCTATCTTAACTGAGAAAGACAGGATGACATTTTAGAAAGAGTACTTTTTCTTTCCAAAGAATTACAGAAAGACTCAAAAATCTAAGCCAAGCCTGCATTCAGTCACCCAAGTTAAATCATGGGACCAGAGCCAGTGACAGAAATGCATGGGTGGTCAAATTGCAGAAGTTATTTGCTCAATACAGAAATCCAGACTTTAGTCTGGAACAAAAAATTTTTTAAATCCCAAAGGTCCGTGACAAAGTATGATAGTCTTCTGGAAAATACCACCCTAAACAAGCAAACACACAATAAACAAAATGAAACTGAGGTTTTATCAAGTTGATGTGTGGGCTGTTTATCTTTGCCATAAGGAAAAAAACAGGAGAGCAAATAATCTCTATCTTCCTTGATAATTAAAATGACTTTTTCCCTTTGTTGCAAAAGAAAACTTATTTCAAAAAAAGAAAAGACCTAACTCTAAATCAGTCCACTAGACTATTCCTCACACTTCATTTTCTTCAAAGGAAAAGTCCCAGGTAAATCCCACGAAGAGTAGCTGAGAGCATGAGATGAAGTGAAAGAGCAGTAGACCAAACCTTTTTTAAGTGCCATTTCTAACTGATCAAATATCCATCCTTAAAGGAATTATTGGGTAACTGTTCCTGTATTCAGCATTCCGACTCAATCTTTTTGCTATTACTCAATGTACTAGATTTCCATTCTATGAGGAAAGACTAGTGAAAGGGAACTTTGTTTTTAGGGATACATAACTTCGCCCACTCATATACATCTGGATAGCCCGTTTTGTACTTTTATTGCTTACTTTGTCAAACGATACTAAAGACAGTCCTATCATCTGCAGGCCCCTAAACTGCAAGTAAGTCAGAAGATCACAAAGCATTTCACACACACTCTTTCCTTATAAGCTTCTTTTTTCAACTACTTAAAATTTAAAGAAATTGAAGACCCTACAAAATCTCAGGGCAAAGATGGAATATATGTTAAAGTTCAGTTAAGTTTTACCATTTTATATGCTAATGGTTTGTTGTATCAGTATAATTTTAGATTGCTTTCCTAGTTTTTATAGAAAATAGTAAATTGACAATGCTAATGAAATAGCAACGAACATTAAGTACCCAGTTGTCCCAGGTATTGTATTAAACTTGTCTTGTGTCATGGCATTTAATTCTCACCCTAATACTGTGAAATATTTCTGTTTTAGAGATAAAGAAGTGTAGGCACAAACTGGTCAAGAAACTTTCCCATAATCCCATAGTTGCAAATGGTAGATGGGGGATAAAAGTTCAAGCACCAGGACCCCAGTGCTCATGCTATTATCTAGTACCAAATTTTTGTCATCAGCAATTTACCCACTGAAATTTAAGCTGCGTGAAGATTTTTCAGGTCACCTACGATGAACTTTCAAGTTTAATTTGAGACTCAGAAATGGCATTTTATGGTAGCTAATACCTCTCCAAATTGCCATTTCTTCCAGAGATGAATGCCAAGAAAATCGAGTTTGAACAATTTCTTCCCATGATGCAAGCTATTTCCAACAACAAGGACCAGGGCTCTTATGAAGACTTTGTTGAGGGTCTGCGTGTCTTTGACAAGGAAGGCAATGGCACAGTCATGGGTGCTGAGCTCCGTCATGTTCTAGCCACACTTGGTAAGAAAAATTTACTTCAGTGGAATTGATAGGATAGACTGTATAAGAAGGAGTATGACTTAGGGAAATTGTGTTATAACCAAGATAGGAAAGGGGAAAGACTACAAAGGAGAACCAAACATTAATGACCATTTCAATTGGCTTCAGCATCAGTAAGTTTGTTTGGGGGAAATGATAACTTAAATTACTGCTAATAAATAAGTAAAGTAAAGCACTGTAGTTCTCATAGGATGTAATTTAGATATTCAGGTACAATGTGCATTTAATTCATTCCTTCAAAAGCATTACTGGACAACCTTCTAAGTGCCAGAGGAATAAGAAGGGCTGGGTCTCTGTCCTCCGAGAGAATGCTCATAGTCTCCAGGAGCCCCAGACTCATCACCTATGGTGGAATGTTGAAACTGTTCTCTGGCCTTCTTTCTGAACAAAGAATTTTGCTTCATCAGGTGAAAAGATGAAAGAGGAAGAAGTGGAAACGCTATTAGCAGGTCAAGAAGACTCCAATGGCTGCATCAACTATGAAGGTACAATCTCATGCTCTGGTAGTTACCGCAGCTTTTAAATGATTGGATTGATTATGGCCTCCCTTTGAACTTGAAATAATTTCTTTTTCTTTGCCTCCCTTATTCAACATACACATGCTAATTGTTATCAATCAATCATACAAGAACTCTAGCCTAAAAAGGTATCTTGTAAAGACTTGACTATATATAAGATTTATTCCAGTAGGTCTTAGCACTCTTGTATATTGTTATATAGCTTAACATATGTTTCTACATGTACTTTTTCTTATTAGACCTTCATAATATCTCTGTCATGTAGACAGGGTTGTACTAGAATAAAGTATACTAGAATATTAAAGTTGCAGAGATCTCAAAATCCTTTACATCAAGCAATTATGAGGAAAGTGAGGGCCAAAGAGTTTCAGTTATTAGCGAGGTTCATGTTATTAGTGACAGGGATAGTGCTAAAATTTAGTTCTCCTTGACTCATGCTCTAGCTTAAATGAAAGTCATCTCCAGTGATCAGTTATCTATTCCCTGCTACCAGCTTACAGCGGCTTCAGCCAGAGGCTCTGAAAAGTAACACACTACACAAAATAAAGAGGCAAAATAAAGTTGCATGGTGTAATTTATAAATTAATACTTTCCCAATAAAATTGAGAAACATTCTATTCCCCTAAAAGACTGTCCCAGCCATACTTCAATGTAGCTATGTTGATAGATTTGGTGTAAAAGTAGACTGATGAAATCTAATGACTGAGGGGAAAGTAAGAAAAGAAAAGCAGAGAGGGGTGGGCAAGGAAGGAGAGGGGAGAGAGAGAGGGGAGTAGGGGACAGGAGAAAAGGAAGTACTGAGCTAGACATACCTTCGCTGACAGCCTTGGTTAAACTTCACCATTTTTTCCACAAACAATGTTTTACATTTGGTTATTACCATAAATATACTGTGTAAAGAAGAATCATTCAATAAATACTGTTTGGGCAAGTGGATAGCAGTCCAGAAAATTAAATAAGATCTGGACCTTGCACCATAATAAATCCCAAATGGGTCAAAATTTTAAATGGAAAAACAAAAAGCATAAAATCCATCAAAGAATTAATTTATAAGTTTTGGAGTGGGAAGACCTTTCTAACACTTATATAAAACCCAGAAGGCGTTTCTATTTTTGATAAATTCAACCACATAATATTTTAAAATCTATATGGCTAAAGCCACCAGAAGCAGCCAAAAGACAAATAGCAGACCAAAAACCAATTTTTTTGCAATTAATATTAGAAAGAGCTCACTTCCCTAATAAAAAAAATATATAAATTAATAGAAATACCACCAACCAATAAAAATTTAATAAGTACATGAACAGGTAATTCATAGAAAAGGAAATAAAAATATATATGAATACCACATAATAAGCTAAACTTCATTAATAATAAAAGAAATGCAGATTAATACCACATTAAGATAACACTTTTAAATAAGCTGATTGCCAAAGATTAAAAGTTTGAGCCCACTTTGGGTTGAGGGGAGTGTGTGGAAAAAGCTGATCTCGTGCATTCCTGTTGGGAATGTACATCATTAAAATCTGTACTTGGTGATGTGGTACCATTAATTCTAGCAAATCTAGTTCAAGGGATGTAGTCTTTAGATGCACTGGCACTCAAGTAAAACATGTGATACACGGTTATTCATTAGTAGTGTTGTTTGTGGTGGCCAAATATTTGGACAACTTAACATCTATCAATGTACAATATATCAAATAGATTTTGGTACATCCATACAATGAAATACCCTACAGCCCTAAAAAAATGACACTCCCGTTTACAATTATGGTAATATCTCCAATATATATTACAAAGTGAGAAAAACTAGTGTAAGAGGATGCCACAATTTGTATAAAATTTTAGAAACATATATTTGTATTATCTTATACAGACAGAATAGCTCCATCAACTTAGCTATAAAGAGAGAAACAAGAGAGCTGGAAACAATGGCAAGGAACATTTTTTTTTGTTATAAGCTCACACTTTAAAGAAGAAAAATTTAACCATGTGAATGTACCCTCTCCCTCCCCCCCACACACACTCCCACAGTCAATCACTTACTCAGAAATTAAATTTACAAAATCAGGGGAAAGGCCATAAATCCAGTAATACGTTTAGTGGGCTGTACAGAGCATAAAAAATAAATTCCAGTGTGATAGCTCAGAATAATTAGGACTGAGATAACTGGCCAAGTGTCTCTTTTATTAAATCTGACGTTTGCTAGGTCTAAACTGCCTGTGTTGTGCCCACAGCTTTTGTCAAGCACATCATGTCCATCTGAACGGAGCTCTCAAGGTATGCATGTTTTCTCTTGACTGTTAAGACCTTCCTGACATGTTTTTTTTTTTTTTAATTTAACAGCTTCACTCTATATTCTGTACATGTCATTCGTATTAGCTCTTAAAAGCTATTTATATGAACCAGGAATCTTCAAGTCCTTGAAACGAGTTGTTTATAAATAGAGCATTTTGTATAAATTTATAACATAAAACTTCTGAGGTTTTTCCTTCCATCTGTAAACCCTATCTTTGACTATACTATAAGTATACAGTGGAGATTCAACAAGGCACACACTAGTTGATTAATTCAGTTGGAACAGCATGGGCCTAAGGTTTTCAATAACACTCAGAGTTTTTAACAATTACTGCTCTAGAAAACCAGGCTATCACAGCCCAAGTGAAGGGCTGCAACCAGGTTCTTACAATGAGTAGATGGATGACCTTGGAAGTGCTCATTTGTGCTTTTTCTTCTTTCGCACTTCATGTTATTTCCTTCCCAGTTTTCTTTCTGAAAACATGCAATCAAAATCTAACTCTTAATTTCAATGTCTCTGGTTGTATTTTGTTTGCTGTTTTCTTTTGTTGATTATGTTCCAGTTAAAGGTGAGATCATGTGGTATTTCTCTCTCACCACCTGGCTTATTTCACTTAGCATAATGCTCTCTAGTTCCATCCATGCTGTTGCAAAGGGTAGGATCTCCTTCTTTCTCTCTGCTGGGTAGAATTAAGAACAATCTAACAATGGCCAGAGGGGAAGGGGGAGGGAACAGTTCGGGGAAGGGTTTCCAGGAAACACTATAAAGGACACATGGACAGAACCAAGGGAGAGGGTGGGAGCGGGGGAGGGGGGTGGGATTGGCTGGGGTGTGGAGGGAGAGGAGGGGGGAAAATGCAGACAACTGTAAATGAACAACAAAGTAATTAAAAAAATAAATAAAATCTAACTCTTTTTCCTTTTTCCTTTACAGATCAAGCATTGTTTAGGAAGACTGGCTGGAAACTTATTTTATAACACCCATGTCCAGATCTGTTTACCATCACTCAGAAAAACAGAACAAAGTAGACTGTTCCAGACTGAAAGACTCCCTGAATTTTTTTATACCTTACGTTTCTCTCTGAATCCTGCTCACACCACACAAACCAAGTGTCTCCTGTTCTAGACAAGGACAAAATGCTGACAATCCCAATCCCAAGCACCACTCGTTATTCTTTACCATGGGTCCGTGAACATCCGTAAATTAATAAATCAATAAATCATTTTGGTCAGTCTGTAACATTCAAGTTGCATTGTGTTTTTATCTTTTGATTAGAGAACATAACATTTAAAATCTCAATTCTTTTGTTAATGTAGAGAATATTGATGAATTACTGGAATGAATCATTATAGGCTACATAGCAATAACAAAATGAATAATAATGATAATCATATATTATTGAAAAAGCGAAATGGAGATCTAAAGAAATTCAGAGGATCAGAGATGTTTTAATATAAACTAACCAGGCAACTTCAGATGAAAGCAGGTTTTTTCAATTTTGTGCAAATCACTTTATTCATGGTTTGATCTATTTCATGTCTAGTGATAATCTAGCCTATTAGAAAATTCTAATAAGCTCTGCTCCTTCTCACTGAATGTCTTCAAGGATAAAATTTAAGGTGACCTTTCAGCTGTTACTTAAAAAAAACCTCTCTGGGATGAGACTGTTACTTAAGAGCATGTCTATTAATGTTCTCTCTCCTGCTATGATCCCCTCTACTTTGTATATCCATGTCCTAAATTCTTGGTTCAGTCTTTTAATACATGTCCTAAATGGTAAGACTCATTGATAGAAAAGTTCATAGTGTAAACTTACTTTATCATATCACAATGCTATCATGAATCACTTTTCTTTAAAGCAAAGGCAGAATTTGCAAGTTAATAGTTGGCTATTTAGAAGGGATAAAGTGATAGTCTCCCATTCTCTAAAAATATATTTGTAATATGTGGGATTACAAAATCTTTTAAAAGTAGCTGCTTGGCTAGACATTCTTTGGAAGCTGACACAACTTCTTCCTGATGTTGGGCACTTCATGCCAACACACTATTTCTACCTTTAGCCAAAGTCACTCAGATTCCAGGAGCAACAGCTTCGACTTTGACTTGTGATTTCGTAGCCAAGATGATGTCGGAACATCACGGTCACTCGTAAGGAAAATTCACAATGGCCTCGGGATCTTTAAGACCAAATTTGCCTAAATCCAGGAACCAGAAATTTCACACAGCACTGTCCAGCAGAAATTTCAGTAAGAATGTATATTTGTATCTCATTGTCCTCTTGGGAACCACTAGCCACAATTGGCTACTGAGCACTTGAAATGTGGCAAGGGTGACTGTGCAATTGAGTTTTTAATTCTATCTCATTTTAATTAATTTAAATAGCCATGTGCAGCTCAAGACACCATACTAAACAGTGCAGATTGCAATACTTATTTATATTTGGTTGTTACATAAGGCAATAAATTTTTTTTTTCATTACAAATGTCACCATGGAGAGAAGTTGACTGGTACAAATAGTCCAATCATACAAGGCTTATTAATATCTGGTTAAATTTTCCATCTTTTACACTCCTGTAACATTTTTCACTTAGAAAAATGTGATTATCTATGAGGTACTAAATTTTTTGTCTCAAGCTTCATATTTAATACTTTTCTCTCAAGACCTTATAAAACTGCTTTAACTCCCAGTGGGATAACATCTAGTACATTGTCCTGGGACCTAACCTTATTCAATTATCATGTGTGAAGTGCCCATAACTCAAGTAGCAGCAGGTGCAAAACAGAGTAGCGAGTGGGAGAGTGACAGTAATTCCTAACATCTACACCAGCTGGCGAAAGTGACAGGTGCTTAATTCCTCAGTCCTTAAAAATAACTTTTGAAAAGCTCTCAGTGCATAAGCAAATATATTTAAGTTTGTTTTTTTACGGTCTTGAAGTTACTTCCTGACCCTCCCCCCAAAAAATTGTTTTTGCCTTAATGTGTATTTGAAACTTACTTTACTGGAACTTAATTTATTCTTCTCTAAGAATAAAATACACCGTTATTAAATTGGGGAAACAAACTTTTAGTTTTAGACATCATAGTAATATTTCTCAAGAAACATTATAGCAAAAAGAACTCTTACGATAGCTTTCTCTAATTGTATTTACATGTCTTTTTCTATAGCGGAAAATATAACTTGGAAGTTAATAGAATGGAGAAAAAATGTCTTCCTTTAAGATCTAAGCCTAGAGAAAACCATGAGTCTATTGACTTATTCAGCAAACCAAGTCTATAACTCAAAAGAATAAAAAAGATTAAACAGCAAGTATCTGGAGTCCAGGCTAAAGAGGTATGTATGCTCCCTTGAACTGTCGATATAACTGAAGCTAAGGAACAACAAAATGATACAATAATTCAAGAAATGATCTCAATTTCACAGTTTGATGGGTGAGCCCCAGCATAAGGAAAGTCAGTGCAAAAGAAAGGTGATGGAGTTCCAAACACCTGCTGAGAATCTTTCCAGAAACTTTATATCAAGATAAATTAATATTTGTTAAGATAAATTATCGGCTATACCTTCCTTGGCTTTCAGCTGCCAATTCCTACAGTGAGATTGGCCAGAGCTACCTTGCCTCTACCATGACCTTGCAAAACTGAGAAGCAGAATCAATTTGGGCCAGGGAAAATTTGATCCATGCCCTGGACCCCACACTTGAGAGGGCCCCATTCATCTCTGCCAGCCACACCCTCGCAGAACCAAGCATTCTACCCAGAAATAGAGCATGCCACCTCCAGAGCTCTTGTTCCTTTTCCTTGATCTCACACTGGATACTCAGCACCCCAGAATTCCCTGCCCTAATGACCCTAAGACTCTTCCAGGACCTAGGTGGGATTCTTCCCAGGTCTCTCCTCCTAAGGCACAGGTGGCAAACACAAGGCCCAAGGGTGGAAGCGCCCCTCCACCTTGTTTCTACCCAGCAGCAACGCCAAGCTCCCTGCCCCTAGTTAAGGAGTAGTTACATTTATGCAGTCCTAAAGTTACATTCAGCCCTTTGAAGGCAACCATGAGGCTGATGTGGCCCCCGGTGAAAATGAGTTTGACATCCCTGAACTAAGGGAAGACTGTCACAGGTGTGTGCAAACCAAAGACCAAGGGGCCAAAGCCAGTTTGTGTCCTGTTTGGTTGAAAGTAAGGAGAGTTAACCACAGGCCCTGCAGCACAGGATGGACCTGGGCTTTGGATTTGGAGAGCAGGCCACCAGGCCACCAAGGCATCCAAGAGTTCTAACCCAACCTTTCAGGTTATTGTGAGGCTATGTTTGTCGAAGAAGAACCAGAATATACTATTATGGAACAGTTTGTTAGTTTGATAACTTTTAAATTTATGGTAAGTGGACCTCTATTTGAACTCTTTTCCCGGGCCTGCAAACATAGGGGTGGACCAGCTTAGAAGAAATAAAGCTCAGACTTTTCGGGGACAGATGCTCAATTTGCCCAGAAATACTCCAGAAATGCTCCTAGACTGCTTTAACTTTTAAAATGTAGTTACCAGTTAAATTTCTTTGTCAATAATCACATAGGTGGCAGAGAAGAATTAGAGCAGCAAACAGGTTAGGCTTTCCTTTCTTCCTTAAAGACTATTAAAATTATCCTTTACTATTGTCTTCCTCCAACCTGAAAAAAGAAAATCGACTCATCTGATAATATTCAATGTACAGGTGGAAATAAGCACAATGCTGTCAGCATAGTAGTAGATAATCAGTAAGGCCTGGTGGTGCAATAAAAAAAGTAAACTTAAAAATAAGAAGTGAAAATATATTTATACTTTTATAATCCATATAAAAGTGTATTTAATGGTAATCATTTGGTGACAACTAGTGAAGTTCAGTCTGAACTATAACTCAGAAGAAATGTCCAGATGGCAAACACGGATTTATTCTTGCTTACTTTTCCACCATCCACAGACTTTTAAACTCAGAACACGCCTTCAAGGACAGGTGCTTCAGAGTCAGGCTTAGGTGTGAACCCTCTGCTGTCGCTTCCGACCTGTGTGACCGCGGAGCAAGTACTGGCCTTTACAAGTCACAAATTTATTTTCTATAAAATGGTGTTTAAAATGGTTGTCTTATGAATTAGAATAAATTAAAATGTGAATTGTTTGGTATTCAGCAAGAATTCAGATATTTTTTTCTGATTTTTTTAGTACTCTCCTCTGGGTTTACATGAAGTATTGAATTAAATCTTTGGTGACTCGCCATGGCCTAGAGGATACAGGTCCAAGATTATCGAGACTCACAACACCTTTTGGGGACTTTTCTCCTGGTATTACGTATTAATCACTCTCTTTCACAACCATGCTGGGTGGTGCAGGGGGTGAGAGTGCAGACTTGACCTTCAACCTGTTCTGTCACATCCCAGAGGGGTAACCTTAACTTTGTCATACATACAACAGAGTACTTAGACAGCCCTGCTATGAGAAAACACAGATAAATTGCCTAAGTAAGGACTATTTACTAGAAAGTCTAAATAAATGAAATGGTGGCTGTTATAGCCATCACTTTTTAAAATTGTTATAAAAGTTCCTATTCAGAAAAACGATTTTATGTCTTCCAAGACTTTGCTCAGGTACCACCTCTTCCATTGACCTTTGCTCATTTCATTCACCCATGTCTACCCACTGATGCGTGCCTATAGCACCTATTATCGTACTTATGATTATATAAATACAACACAATATAATTATATAAATAAAATTTATAATTATATAAATACAATAATACAGCATAATTATATTTGAATCACAACTTATCTATATCCCCAGAAGCTAGAACAGTGTCTGACACATGCTTAGTACTAAATAAATATTTTTAAAAGTATGAATGGATACATAAATGAAACTAATCCTGTGTCTTCTATCCCCTTAACTTGAAGGTAAGAAACATGTCTCATTGACATTTGTATCCTGAACGATTAGGTAAGTAGTAAAACTCAGTAGGTACGCAATAAAAATTTAGTGAATGTATTCATTAATTAATGAACACAACAAGAATGTGCTGATAAGTGAAAATCCTTACAATTAGTGGTAAGATGAACTTGAAGTATATAACTACCTTCTAGAACCAGATGACAAACGGCTACAAACTCCTTTCCATCGGTAACTGGTACTATTTGTCTGGAACACTACTTTAATCAGGACTATGTAGCTGTGCCCAAGTTTAATAGGAAAGAAAGCTATGGCTGATTAGCACTGAAAGAATTGTTGTAAAGTCTTCCATAAAATAAGAGGTGGAAGTAGGGGTGAGCATGCCCTAAGTTTGCTGCTCCTGAGAGTTTAGGGATTGTTATTCACCAAACCAGTCTATTTCAATAATGTCAAATATTATGAGCACAATATTAAACTGATAACATTTTGAAATTATTTATGTGGGTGGGCCCTTCTCTATCTAGACACATCAGTGAACAAAACATTTTTTAAAAAACCCGCAGTCCCCAGGGATTTACATTCAGTTGGTAGCATAAACCAAATGTATAAGTAAACAATGGAGAAAATTAGGGGATAATGCTATAGAGTAACATAAAGTAGGGGAGAGGGAGGGGCGGGGAAAGGAAAGGGGAGGCCAGAGACAGAAAGACCAGGGAAGACCAGAGAGCTGAGAAAAAACAACCTCAAAATAGGTTTACCCAGTTATTACACATTTTCAATTCCAAAAGTTGTTTCTTCTCCATATATGAGTAATCCAAATCATCACTGTATCAACATATGAGTTCAGAATTTATATTTCAAATTCCATAAGTTGTAGCCCCTGAACACCATGCAGCAGATAAAATCCACCAATATTTGATTCAGTCAAATTAGTGCATCCCTGGAATTGATTTTTGTCTTAGGAGTCCAAATTCAAGCTCCATTTAGTGGCAGCATGTAAAAAACAATAAAACATTATGCTACAAAATATATAGACACACACTCAAAAGGTCGAGAAAGAAACCCAGGTATTATTGATGGTATGGATGAACAGGTATAATTAGGAGATTTTTTTTTTGTTTGAATGTTTTCTTTACTTTGTGCAGGCATTCTTGACTTTTAAAAATATAATTTCCATTTTATCTATTTTATTTTTACATGAAACACGCTCCTTGTGGAAAGTAAAAATTGTATTGGCAAGTTTAACATGAAAAGTAACAAGCTCCCCCATTCTGAAGCACTAACCCCTCACCCTATAGTTAGTCAGTAATTGTGATTAATGTACTCACATGTGAAGCATTGTTCTTTTCATTGAATTCATTGGGATGACCATTCTTGACTTTTTATAATAGGGATGCATTGCTTTTGTAATTAGCAACCTAAAAAAATGAAAGTTTCTTTAATTTTTAAATTACCTAATGATAGTAGAACTAATGTCAAAAGGAAGATTCAGTAACAAAATCATTTTTAAAAGGCAAATGTTGCAAAAAACAAAAATCGCAAAGAAGTTTGGGCTTTAAAAGGAATAAGTGTCCAAATAACAATTAAACAGATATTAATGAAACTTCCACACAATTACCAATTTACTTCATTTTCATTTCATTGTTTATGTTGAAAAATCATCCAATAATTTGATCCCATTATTTCAAAAGAAGCAGATAAAGTTAGTTTTGTTACATAGTCGTTGGCAAGGTTCAAGATTTCATTTATTTTGGTAACCGTTGCTAAAAAGGTGTTGCTGGTTTGTTGCTCTTTGCTCAGCTCTCCCTCTCATAACGTGATGTGAACAAGATGAGGGTGAGCAAAATGTCAGCCTGCTTCCAAGTACAACCACTTGGTTTGCCTCCTGCATTGCTGATCAGGAAGCTCAGAAAAAAATTAATTTTTTAAGTTTTTAAGGATATTTCTCAATTTTCCCTATATAATTATTTTGTTCTTTTCTTCACATCTTTTTTTACCTCAATTTTACCTTGATTCCTAACTTGCCCTGTTGAGATGCTTTCACTGTAAGCCATGTCAAACCTATTTGGAAAGATTGGTAGTATAAACTTTAATAACCATGTTGATAGACTTCATGGTTTCATCTTTTCAGATATAAACTTTATTTACTATCCATGAAAATCAACTTCCCGGATCAAATAAAAAAGGTGATAAAATGGTTCATAAGGTTTCTGGACATCAAGCATTTTCTATCAAATAATATTTCAATGGGTAATATATAACTAAATCAGAAATAGATTTAATATCCCTTGAAGTTCACATGGCTTAAGACTAAGATTTAACACATATTATTTGCTGAGTTTGCCAAACCTAGATGAGAAGAATTAGTGAGGGACTGCCAGTCAAGATGGAGGCATAGGTAAATGCAGCTCACCCCCTTACACAACCACAGCAAAATTAGGGCCAAACTACAGAACAAACATACTCAGAACCATCAGGAAATTGAGATGAATGGAAGTCTGACAACTACGGAATTTTAAAAAACTACATTCATCCAGATGGGTAGAAAGGACGGAGAAACAGAGACACGGAAATGTAGAACTAATGCGGAACTAGCTGGTCCCAAACCCACGTTGAGTGAATATAAAACAGAGGCATACCTTGGGCACAAGGGATCCCAGGCCCACATCAGACCACCCAGCCCAGGGTTCCAGAACCTGGAAGATAAGTCCCCATAACTTCTGGCTGTAAAAATCAGTGGGGGTTGGGGCAGCAGAAGAAACTACAGATTCTCAGGCCTCTCCTTTTAAAGGGCCCTTGTACCACACACAGACTTACTCAGACTCACTCCCTCTGGGCTGCAGCACCACAGCAGCTCCTTGAAGGGCACCAGTGGCGTACGGAGGGGAACTGAAGTGTCTGGCATCAGGGTGAGAGCTGGGGAACAGCTTCCTTCCAGACAAAGCTGTAGACAGGGGCCATTGTACCTTTTCTGAGCCTTCCCCCACACAGAGCCACAATGCAGCAGCACCACATCTTAGTCTCCAACAGCCTGGCTCACACAATAAGCCTCGCCCTGATTACCTAAGGGTCTGCTCCATCCCACTTACAGGCCCACCCAGCCTGGTAACAGTGGCTTTTCCATATGGAAGGCTTGGCTAGGCGCAGGTTCAGACCTTCCTAAATCTGCTCAAATAAGCAACAGCTGAGCCCAGTGCCCATATATTTCACTGAGTGGTCCCAGGCCCAGCACTAGCAGCAGCCATCTGCAGATTGCTTTACAGCTTTCACCAAAGGTGGGGGGAGGGGGGGCCAGAAAGAACACAGGTGGAAGCTGACATTGGCTTGAACCATCCAGGAAATTGCAGAGCCTGTGCACCCAGTGGACAGTTCCAGACCATGTCAGAGCACCACCCAATCACCTCCACAAGCCACAGAGGAAGGTGGTTGCTGGCCAGGGGTCACAGCCAGTCCTACCAGCTGTCTGGCCTGGGTAAATCCCTCCCATTGACCGGCTGACAGCAATCAAGACTCATCTACAAGAGGAGAGAGTACTCAACCCACACAGAGGGTGTACCTTGAGTACACAGCTTGGGAGATAGGGGAGGCTGTGACACTGGACCCTACAGGACACCTACTACATTAGGCAACACTACCACAACACAGAGTCAAGGATGTTCTACTTAATACATAGAAACAAACAGAGGGAGGCTGCCAAAATGAGAAGACTATGAAATATGGTCCAAATGAAAGAATGCAACAAAAATCCAGAAAAAGAGCTAAACAAAATGTTGATAAGCAACTATCAGATGCAGAGTTCAAAACACTTGTTGTAAGGATGCTCAAGGAACTCAGTGGGTAGTTCAACAGCATAAAAAAGATCCAGGCAGAAATGAAGGACATACTAATTGAAATAAAGAACAATTTACAAGCAATCAACAGCAGAGTGGATGAAGCCAAGAATCAAATCAATGATTTGGAACATGAGGAAGAAAAAAGACATCCAATTAGTACAGCAAGAAGAAAAAGAATGCAAAATATTGAGGATAGTGTAAGGAGCTTCGGGACAACTTCAAATATTCCAACATTCGCATCATAGGGGTACCAGGAGGAGAAGAGAAGAGCTAGAAATTGGAAATCTATTTGAAAAAAATAATAAAAGAACATTTCCCTAATTTGGTGAAGGAAATAGACATAGAAGTCCAGGAAGCACAGAGAGTCCCAAACAAGATGGATCCAAAGACCACACCAAGACACATCATAATTAAAATGCCAAAACTTAAAGATAAAGAGAACATCTTAAAAGCATCAAGAGAAAAGCAGAGAGTTACCTACAAAGGAGTTCTCATAAGACTGTCAGCTGATTTCTCAAAAGAAACTTTGCTGGGTAGAAGGGATTGACAAGAAGTATTCAAAGTGATGAAAGGCAAGGACCTACAACCTAGATTACTCTATCCAGCAAAGCCATCATTTAGAATAAAAGAGCAGATAAAGTGCTTCCTAGACAAGGTAAAGCTAAAAGAGTTCATCATCACAAAACAATTATTATATGAAATGTTAAAGGAACTTAAGAAAAAGAAGAAGATTGAAACTGTGAACAATAAAATAGCAATAAATATATAACTATCAACAACTGAATCTAAAAAACAAACAAAGTAAACAAGCAGAACAGAAACAGAATCATACATATGGAGAACATTGGGATAGTGGCCAGTGGGGAGGGGTGTCTGGAGGAGTGGGTAAAAGGGTGAGGGGATTAAGAAGTACAAATTGGCAGTTACAGAATAGGCAGGGGCGTGTTAAGAGCAAGTATAGGAAATGGAGCTGGCTAAGAGCATATATGTATGAACCACGGACATGAACAAAGGAGGGGGGATTGCCAGAGGGAGTGGGGGTGCTGAGTGGAGAGAGGAAAAGGGGGAAAAATTGTGACAACTGTAATAATTTACTTAATAAGAAAGAAAGAAAGAAAGAAAGAAAGAAAGAAAGAAAGAAAGAAAGAAAGAAAGAAAGAAAGAAAGCATTTGCTAAAGTTTTCTAAACAACCAAAATTCTAATTTTTTCTGTTCCAACTAAATCAAAACATCAAAACTGAGAAATGTGATAATACTATAATAGAAAATATGAAGACTCCCATACAGTAATAATGACAAAATGGACTCTTTCGTTGTGGGTTTCCTCACTGGAAGACCAAACTGACGTTTCCAAGTCCCTTCGTAAAAATCTGTACGTAACCAGAACTGAAGTTAAAATCCCACGCCCGTTTTTCCTTGACTATGGCACCATCACTTCCTCGTGTGTGTGATTTTTCTCTTGAACTATGCTTACCTACAAACAAAAAATCTGTATCTAATACACACTTGTTTCCAGAATCTTGGATGGCCTTAGAGGTCGATCTTGTCATCTGATGAATTCCTGTATTTTATTAAAAAGGTTGTGGAGATCAAGAAGCAATTATACACATTTAAGACATTTTTCCCAAATGGCAACCTCTTGACTCTTAAAGGAAGAGAAATTAACTATTCATATCACATAGATTTTTCTCTTAGAAAAAAATCTCAGATTGGTGGTTACCAGAGAGGAGGAAGGGGTGATGAGCAAAATGAAGAGGGTGGAGAGGTATAAACTTCTAGTGACAAAATAAATAAGGTGTGAGGATCTAATGTACAAAAACAATCAGTACTAGGGGTGTAACGTGCAATAAGATGACTGTAGGGAACACTGCTGTACGATACATAAGAAAGTAGTTAAGACAGTAAATCCTATGAGTTCTCATCACAAGAAGACTTTTTTCTTTTTATTGCATCTATATGAGGTAATGCATGTTAACTAAATCTATTGTGGTAATCAGTTTGCAATGTCTGTAAATCAAACCATCTTGTTCTACACCTTAAAATGATATAATGATGTATGTTAATTATTTCTCAAAAAAATGAACAAAATCTCTCTCTCAGAATCAGGAAGAGTTGTTCTGGACAATGGATTTTTTTTTCCAATTTCATGACGCTGTGAAACCTATGACTATTTTTTTCCTCTTGGCCATGCTCCCTTGGACATATCTGCAACCCACCTCCAGCTTCTGTGCAGGAAGGTCTCTATGGCATGAGTCTCTGTGCATGAGTCTTTGAGGTTCAACTGCTATACAACTTACTCTTTTGAACACTATTCAGTGACATTCTTTAACTATTCATCCAAATTAACCTTTTTTTTTTTTTTTTGGCTTCTAGTCAAGTGGCTGTTTCCACCTATCTTTTTGTGTCATTTCCTGTCAACTAACAGTTCACCTTTGACCAGCAACACTATCTAGGTTTATGCACTGAATTGCCTGCACCTCTGTCTTTCTGGAATTATTTGAATATTTATTATATTGTGTACATATTATATAGAAATGAGTTCAAAACTGAAAACTGAATGTCTTTATGATATCGATGAGAAGCATATGTTTCCTAAATTTAAAGCAAATCAACAAAGAAGGAGAGTAAGCACATCCAACAGCAGATCAGCCTCAGTTCCATACTCATGTGTTGGTTGATAAGATATTAGCTGATGAGTAAAAGAACAAAATTAAAGGACACAAGTGAAGTGCTGGAGGTGTATATTTTAATGCTGTGACTGAGAGACAAGGAGGGTATCCCTCTGTCATGTAAGCCTTTGGGTCCCCACTTGCCATGTAGCCTTGTTATACACTTTGTATTAACTTTCTCTCTCTTGACTCACCTAGTTTGCTTTTATTTTCCCTGTGCTTAGTTTTCTTTTCTTTTGTAGCCTACTGAGCTTACTCTATTTGCTTTATAAGCTTCCTCATCCTGTTTGGAATGAGGTGGAATATACAATTATAAATATTTATTGAATAAATGATGCCTAGCTTACCATTTTATAAAGTACTGAGGAATGTTACTTGCATTTATTGCAGGCTATTGTGATAGAAGGTTAGGGGTTAATGAGCCAGAAAGATTTAGAAATGAGATTATAGGCAAGCCACTTAATCTTGTGAAATTTCTGTTTTCTTTTCTACAAAAACAGGGGGGGAGAAACTCCTTCCCAGGAATGGTGGAGACTGGACACTTGTGTCTTAGGTGACCTTGCCTGCCTTCAGCAAACATAGTACTTACTCTCTAAGCATGAGCTGATAACCATGTGTGGCTTACTGCTCTGTGTTTCATATATATCACATATCACAGCAAACAACTTTGATTTCTATGGTAAATTTTTCTTTAAATATTTGTGATGAATTGTCTCTAAAAGGTTCCTTCTGAATTTAATATAAAAGGTCTTAGGGAGTGAACAACTGTGGCTTTTACCCTAATTAGTTACCTACATTTAGGGAGTCCCCTGGTTGTCTAGCATCCTGAAGATGCATATTACTACAGTGACGGGATAAAATAATTTTGGAAAGGAAACTAACAACTGGCTTCTTAGCAAGTACGTAGAACGCTATTGAAATGACCTGCCTAAAGGCAGCAGGGATTCAAGTTGGTCTCTAGTGCCCCCCCGTGGTACAGCAGCAGCAGAGCTGAGCTCGCAGAAAGAGCAGCAGGCAGCTCGCTGAGAATGTCATTGCAAGGACCCACGCAAGCCTTTGACGTGGAGGAGAGTGGAAGTGGGATTAACATGTTTCAAAAAGTAGAACAAAAGCTCTCCTCCAAGGAAAAAGTCCCAATTTTCTTAATTACTGACACTTATTATCTCAACTTGCAAGCTGTAATTATGTAAAGCAAATATATTGGTGGCTCTCACTATTCATAGTGCAGATTTGGGAACAGGGCAACCGCTCAGTAATTAATAACTGAAGATGGTCTCCGTCAGGAAGTCTCCTCTAATGCAACGCATGTGCCATGAGACAGGACACAGTCAACGAATAAAAGGATCATGTTCACAACTTCCAGCCTCGTCCATTTAACAGCGCCATTCATGTTTTATGTAATACACATAGCAAAACTATTCTTGGGAAGAGTGCTGTCCATGCTTTCAAGAAAAGCATTAGGATGCTTACTGAAGGTAAAAGGAATATATTTATTGCCTAAGAATGCTGTAATATCCATGGCAAGTGATGGAGGGTTTGACCCAGGAGGGAAGACATTCAAACGGGAGAGTCTCAGGGCAGTGGGGAGGCACATTTCCTGCAGACACCTGGTCGAGGCCAACGCACTCGAAACACACTTATTCTTGGAGTACAATTTCTTGTAATCCTGACTCTTTCACATAAAAAGCCAATGATGCCTTCATACTGAGGCATTCCATCTCTCTCAAAATTAATTACTAAATCAAGTACCAAAAGACCTTTTCTGAGTGAATGTCTCACCTCCCAAAAAGTCATTTTCCTCTTCATTGAATTTGACCATTCGGTTAAATTTTAAAATCTATTTTTTGTGCATCACTTATGCAATGACTCTCCCCAATCACCTCCTTGTCAATGTGCACCTCTTCAGCTAGCTCACTTTTATTAAATTTATCTATTCCTGGGGTGTGGAGGATCATTTTTTATATCATGAATTAATTGTATGATTATTTGGATGTGACTAGCACAAAAACATAAAAGCCTATCAAATTGTCTTTCCCAGGAAATAAAAATATATCACATTCTATAGGAATCACACTAGATCACATTTTTTTCCTAAGATATTTTTAATGTTTGACCTCAAGCAAAATATTTTTAAATATTTTATTTATTTATGTTTAGAAAGAGGGGAAAGAGGGAGAAAAACATCAATGTGTGAGAGATGCATTGATCAGTTGCCTCTCACACACCCCCAACTGGGGACCTGACCTACAACCGAGGTATGTGCCCTGACTGGGAATCAAACCAGCGACCTTCAGTTCACAGGCTGGCACTCAATCCACTGAACCACACCAGCCAGGGCTCAAACAAAATATTAAGTATGATATGCATTAAACTGAGTTTATTTGTGCAACCCGAGTTACTCCAGGCTTCCCACCAGATTGTGGAAACAGGTGGGCAGACAGTAATAGCAAAAAGCCAGATTTCACTAGTGTGCCCTCACTCGCCACCACCACCAGCAAGTCCTCCGGCACCACTGCCTTACTGAACAACTAGTACCAATCACCATGCACCTTAGCTTGGTGGCACCTGCTGGATACTACGAAATCTGCTGTGTCCTTGCCATTTTCGACAGGGAGCACTGGGCACCGACATGTCTGCTGGATATCCACAATCTATCACTGTGCATCTGCTGCACTTGGCCATGTCTGCTGGGCACCAATATCTCCTGCCCCTATTGCGACACTGAAGACTCTTAAGTTGTCAAAGCCACATAGTTTTCCATTTAAAAGTGCAATAGTGCCATTCCTAGTGCCAATTTAATCCCTAATGTTAAATTCTATGAAAGGGTCCCTACACACTACTACTGATATGATTGATACTGAATAGTTCAAATGAAACTAGTTTTTATTATGATTTTATACCCTCCCCAAATAGGGCATGCATGGGATACTGCATGAGAGTGTGCAATCTATGCCCAGATGAAGAACTGAGCACTCAATTCTGTCCAAAGAAGGTGCATTTTCCTCATTTGCAAATCAGAGTTACAAGGGAGGGCAACAACCTAGAGCACACACACCCATTTACTGGGGCTGGGGTGAGGAGTCAAATCAAATGACAGGCACCATGCCATAATCAGAGCCAGGCTACCCTCCCTCCACCCCCACCCAAGACCAAGAACCAGGACTTTCTTCTTTAATCATGGCATTGTGCACAATTCCATTTTTCCTCAGAGAGTTCTCTTAGAAGGCTCATGTGTCTTGACGCAAAGGAGTTTCTGACAACCCTCTCACCTAATTTACCAAATATGACTATACATAGAATAGTATCCGTTAGAGTCGAAAGCTAGAATCCTACTATTGTTACTTACATCGTCTTGTACAATGTCTGAATACTTAATGTAATTTTTCATGAAATAATATTTTACATTTTGAATAACACCTTGTTTCATAAACTGAAGTAAGAATAAACAATAAATATTGCCAGATATTAACTATACTTCCAGGGTCTGCATTCACCTTGGGTTGCATTGTCTTGCCCTTAAGTTGTTCCAGGCCATGGTGCAGGGTAGCAGCCAGCGTGGAGATACAGCCTGTTCCTGCACAGGTCTCTAAGCAACATTTGCTGACTTGAAAAAGCACTTTGATTTCTTTAGACAGAGGAACACTAAATTCAACATGAGAAGATGTGGGTTCTAATTCTGGCATGCCACTGGTTCAGGCCATGGCTAATTTTTTTAAGCCACAAAATGATAGCAAAACCAACTTTACTTATTTCACTTGATTTTTATGAAAATCAAATAAGAACATTTGAGAAAGTATACAAGTATTGGATAAGTGAAAACCATTGTTATCATCTGCTATCCAGAAGAACCCAGAAAACATTTTGTAATGCATGACTCTTCATGTAATGATGCTTACTGAAATGAGATATTGCTTAAATATACAAATAGAAAAAGTATCTATTATCGTAGCACATTTTCAAGGAGTACTTTCAGTACAATTAGATTTCAAAGTATAGTAACTCCTTTCATTTCAAGATTATCACACAACTTGCTAACGTCCGCAATGTGCACAAATGTGAACGGTGCATTGCCCAACCTCACAACACACATCAAAAGAGCTCTGAAGGCGGAGTGAGGAGCTCTGCACCCACTGCTAACCAGCTGTAGAACGCTGAGCAGGGTCTGTCTCTTCAATCTTCCCTCCCAAATGTGAGAGGTTAAATAAACACCATCAATCCTGGAATACAGTCTTGCCAACAGATAGAGCAACACCCTACCTTAAGAAAACCTCGGTTCCTTCCTAGGACCTGCTGTAGATATGTCTCCATATTCCTCCTATAGGTGGTTAATAAAACTAAAGAAAGGGATTGTGTTATAAAAGATATACTCTGGTAGTTGAAAGAGAGTTGAGCAGAGACGGGGAGCTCTCAGAAAAAGAAATAAGCGGACCGAAATCAAATGTGCATTAGCGGCGATAACAGCGTGGGATTAATTACTAAAAAGTAGGGAATGGAGAGGGCTGTAAAAGACCAGAGGTAGGGTATGTGACAAGAATTCATTTCGTTCTAATGACATTGTAAATATCTTTATCTTACTTATAAGCTTTTGTATGGAAGTAATTCTTTTTTCTCTTGGATGTAAATCTTTTTTGTTTTCCTTCTATATTAGCTCTGAAATTCTAAAGAGTCGAGGCAAAAACGCAAACAGTGGACCGCATCACTGTCATTGTCCCCTGACAGCGGCACTAACGCTCCTTCTGCACAGACACATGGGGTTTCTGCAACCCATTTCCAAGGGAGATTACGTCAAGAGGGTAGCAAAAAAAAAACCCTAGATAATGATGGGCTGATAAGGCAAATACGCGGAAAGAATTAAAAGTAATTTCCTAGTCAAATGTCAGAAAGTCAATTGGAATAGGAGTCGGTTGTTTGTGATCCACACAGCATAAAAACAGAAAAGGCTTCTTTACGTGTTTCTTATAAATTTCATACCCTTCTTCCCCAACAATTCGTTATTTCATTTTTATGCATCCATTGATTCTTGTGATATTTTTGTTTGATCTTTTTGTGTGTTTTTTTTTTTGCGGGGAGATTTAGTGGGACTTCTGTCAACTTTTTGTATTTGTATCTTCACATGAAGTTGCACGTGAATATACAGGGAAGTGCCGTGAACCTTCCATTCCTCCACCCCCGGCACAACATCTTGCACACCTATTCACAATAACAAACCTGCGTGTTGACATTAGAACAACCCAAAGTTTATTCAGATGTCACCAGTTAGACATGCACTCATTTGCATGTGTGTACGTGTGTGTGGTTCTATACAGTTTTTTCACGTGTAGCTTCATGTTTCACCAATCAAAACACAGAACTATTTTATAACCACAAGTTCCCCTCTTCCTACTCCTGTACAGCCACACTCACCCCTCCCCCCACCCCTAACCCCTAATCCTGTCCTCCGTCCCTATAACTGTGTTACTTCAAGAATGCCAGAGAAATAGAATCGTATAGGATTGACTTTTTTCACTCAGAATAATGCCCTTGAGCTCCATCCAAGTTGTTATGTGTATCAAATTGATTTTTGAAAACCAAATGAAGTCATCACTCCTTATAAGTCTCACTTGAAAATCAATCCATGTAATTATAAATGTTTATCTTCATTTGTGAGGGGGAAAAAAACCAGATTTACTTTTAGGTAAGGCAACTATTTATCAGAAGTGAACCTACAATTCCTGTCTTATCTTAAGTAATACTGTTATTATTAACTGTGCTCTTAGATAATTATACTCAGAACATCTAACTACAAAAATTTCTTGTTCTTACATTAGCCTTCTAGATTAATTGGTTCAATATGCCTTACATTACACTTCATTAGAGCATTCAACTGAACTTTCCATTACCAAAAAATCTATGCTTAATAAGGAAGATACAGATTACTTCATAAACATTTCATCTCCAGTTAATGTAGCAATGATGGGCAGCAATATTCTTAAAACAGTTTGTGGTAAAACAATTATTAATATCTTAAAGAAAAATGCATCAAACGGTTTTAAAAGGAGAGAGGAAAAGAGAGAGAGAGAAAGAGAGAGAGAAGGTATATCCTTAATCTCTTAAAGTTCCTTTCATCTTCTTACTCTAACCAAAATGGTCTTCCCCTGAGGACCCTTTTCTGGGCAAGTGGTACCTATTTATTCTCCACACCTCATATAAACAGTCTGGAGATGAGGTGAGTCTTTCCCAGAACATTCTTCTCCCTCCTTCCCAGAACACCCCAGCTTTGAAGTTCCTGTCACCAGGCCATGCCAACGGCTGCTTCTCCTTGTGGTAGTCACTACAGACCCCCAAGTTGTTCACCCAAACAAGTATGCAAACCACCCTTCCAACATTCTGACCTCACAGTGCCATGGCCCTTTCCACTCCAATGATCTCGTTCTCAAGCTTTTCTTGGCCACCTAATCTCACAGTGATGCCCCTGGACCTTGCCATTACCAATAATTGCACATCCTCCAAAATCTCAAATTCAAACATCATAGCATTTCCTGACTTTCTCCTTCCTCCTGTTTAGCAGCTTGATCCAACAACTCCGCAAACCACTGGTCCTGTTTCCATTGGCTTCTCCACTGTCCCTCACCGTGTCATGCCCTCTGTTCACACTTTATCCAGCTTCCATGCTCCATAGTTATCATCACACCTCCACACACCTCTCCAATCCATCCTTGCTCCTGTTGTTAGGTGTCATGCTAACATGGCCAAACCTCAACTTTGGTCAAGTACATCTTCCAGCCTACTTTGTGACACCTGCACAGATGACAGTGGTTGGAAAAACAACGTTGGTGACTGGTCTCAATTCACGACCTTGCATGCCGTTAGTCCAGTAATACTATTATTACATTTCCACCAGGCCTTTCTTGTCTCATGATCCTGCATAATCATTTCATACTTTCTTCTCTCCTTTCAAATCCCCAACACTTCTCGCCTCACCGCACTTTTAGAGGATGACCTTGCTCCCTATTTCACTTAGAGAACAGAAGAAACCAGAAGAAAGCTCCCACAAGTCCTCCCCACCCCTGCGTCCATATACTCTGCCTTCTCTCCAGTTGCTCTGGAAAAGCTGGCTGTGGCCATCTCCTTCACTTGTACATGGATTCCATCCCCTCCTGCTCTCAAGGAAATAGCTTCTTTAACCCCGGCACCCCCAGCACTATTAATTTTCTTTCTCTACTTGACAATGTCCATCAACATACACACTTGTACTACCTCCCCTGTCTTAAAAAAACTCCTGGCCCCACTGCTCCCTCCAGCTCTCCCCCAATTCTTTGTGCCTTTACGAAGAAGCCCTTTGAAAGCATTGTCTCCTCTCATTGTCTTCGATTCCTCCTCTCTGACATTTCTTTTTGTGCCCACTGGTCTTCACTCCCACCATTCCACCAAAGCTGCTCTAATCAAAGCAACAATTTACCCCAATTTCATAACTGAATTCTCAGTCCTCAACTTAATCAACCTATCAGGTGCACTTTACAAAACTGCTCACCCCTCCTTCTTGAAACACTTTCTTCAGGACTCTACAGTCTTCTGACTTTCTTCCTGTCTCCTGAAATTTCTCTTGTTTCCCTCACCTCCGCCATCTGTTTCTCTCTTCACACACTTCCAAAGGGATCCCATTGGCTTTCCTAACTTTAAATGTCATCTGTATGCTAATAACTCCTAAGTTAATTCTTCAGCCTAGTTTTCTCCCTGGAAGTCCAGACTCTTATATCTAAGTTTTTGGTCACCCTCTTTATTTGTCTCATAGTTCTCTCAAACATAACAGATCTGAAAATGAAATTCTAATTTTCTTCTCCAAAACCGTTTCCTTACTCAGTACTCCCCATCTCGGTGAAAAACCTTAGAATAATCCTTGATTTATCACTTTATCTTCCCACATCCAGACTGTTAACAACTCCTGTCAGCTTTATCTTCAGAAAGACTCAAATTCTGACCACTCCCACTCCACCTCTATCACTAGCACCTTGGCTTTCAAGCCACTATAACTCAACTGGATGACAGCAATAGCCTCTGATGTCTACCAGCTTCCATCCCTGCCCATCTTACCATCTGCTCTCCACAACACAGCCACAAAGATCCCTTTGAAACGTTAGTGAAATTACCTCATGCCCTGCTTAACACTCCAACTCATTTCCAGCTTGCTTAAGAGTAAAAGCCAATGATCGTGCACCGTCTGGTAAAGTCTTACATTATCTGGATCCCACTACATCTCTCATTTTACCCCTTAATTATTCTCCCTCTCTCACACTCTCTTCTTGCTACTCCAGTCCCTTTGCTGATTCTTGAACGTGGCAAGCACATAAGGCCTTTGCCCCTGTTATTCCCCCACCTAGATAGCTCTTCCAAAGCTGGTTACACTCTTGGCTCATACCTTACTTCTCCTGAACATCTGCTCAGAGGAGCCCGATCACCAGCCTTGACTGCCTGTCCTTGTTCTGCTTCATTTACCCCTCGAGATCCTATCATCTTTACTGGTGTTCATCTGTTGTCTTAGCACCTCTCCCCACTGGCACCATTTAAACTCCGTCAGGGCAGGGACTGCGCTCAGCACCTTGAACAGTGCCGAGCACAAGCACTGTCTGGATTTCAAAGAGAGAAACAAAATACAATACACAGGTAACATGTGTATAAAGACAGCAAGTAGGACAATTTACAGTTCACTGACTCTCAACTCTGCTTTAACTGCTATGAAAGAAATAAGTTATTATGATGTTGGTTCTTCTCTACAGGCTCAGAGACTTCTGTGAATACAAGTTATCCCTAATGGTTCTCTCTCTCTCTTTCTCTCTCTCTCTCTCTTTCTCTCTGGTTGGAGCCCCTCAGCTGATTTGAATGTAGTTTGTTATTTTATGCAAATTAAAATGCAAAACTTCATACGCTCCATTTGAGTTCCTATTGATAGCTTGAGCAATGGAAAGATCTCAATTAACTCATATTCTTACTACCATCAGGCACAAGTAAGATTACTTCACATAGTCCCACTCTGTCTATCTATCTATCTATAAAGCTCTAATCGCATCATTGATGAGTGGAAATGAGCCTGTATTTACTTGACAAACGGATTAGAGGAGATTGAATGCTCACTGTTAAGGATAATCTATATCTATGGTGAAGAAAGGGAAACACTCTAAATACTAAAAAATTCCAATCTCTATTTAGCCCTGATATAACGGCAGTAGTTAACATCCACTATAAGTAGAAAGTTGCAACCTATTCCAGAAAATTTTTATTTCTCTTTTATTTTATTTTAATTACATACTAAGCAAGCAACAACAGCAAACAAAATAAAAGATTCTGACACAATTCAATGGTTAGTATTCTTTCAAAACTAATGACAAAGCAAGTTTTTTCAACCAAATTTAGTGGTAAGGAAATAGCTAACACATTTTAGCTTGTTATTACATGTCAGACACTGAACTAAATGCCTCGTTTCAGTTCATCCTTATGGTATTGCCACAAGATAACATCTATTACTACCCCTATTTTACTAGGAGAAAATTAAGTTTCAGAAAGAAAAACTTGCCCACGGTCACAGAGCCTGTAAATCGTAAAGTTAGGATTGAACCCAAATCTTTCTGCAAACCCATGTACCTAACCACTAGGTTACATTACACATCAAAAATTAGGGCTGAAAGAAGTTACATGCAAGTCTGTTCATGATTCTGGGATGTGCCACTTTCTCCAGACAGCCTTCACTTTTTTTTTTTTAAGATTGTATTTATTTATTTTTAGAGAAGGGGAGGGAGAGAGAAACAAAATGTACGGTTGTCTCTTGCATGTCCTCCCCCCCCCACCACTGGGGACCTGGCTGACAACCCAGGCATGTGCCCCGACTGGGAATCAAACCAGCGACCCTTTGGTTTGCAGGCCAGCACTCAATTCACTGAGCCACGGCACTGAGCCACAGCAGCCAGGGCAGCCTTCACTTTTTTATGTTCTCACAAACATCTTGAAATGAGAACTTACCGGGCTGAGAAAGGGTCTTGGATATTCTGTGGCACACAGCAAGAGGATGCTGACACTATGTGGAGTTTTGTTGTTATTTGGCATCCTTTCTTTTGTGTTTTTGTTTCATTTTCTTTCTTTGGGGGTGGGGGGAGATACGTGTTTCAGCTCATTTGCATAACAAGCTATTTGCAAGAATTGGAAAACAAGAGGCTGGAGAACTAGCCAATGCAAATATTCTTGAAGGACAAAAGCTACAAAAAAAAAAAAAAAACCCTCTAATATTTAGATTTATGTTACTCTATTGCCATCTTCTGGTTTCATTAGAAAATGCACTTTAGAAATGTTGATCTGTTTGTGAAGATAAGCGAGAAACATTCACAACATTATTATCACAGAATGTGGACTCAAGAGGCTGCAACAGACAGCACAACTTTAGACGAAGAACGTTTGGAGAAGCAAAGACCCAGAATAGCCCACACAGTATAGGCACGTCTCACTTTCTTGCTCTTTGCTTTGTTGTGCTTCACAGATACTGTGTGTTTTTAATAAATTTAAGGTTCCTAGCAACCCTGCCTCAAACAAATTTATCAGTGTTATTTTTCCCACATTTGCTCACTTTGTGTCTTTGTGTCATATTTTGGTAATTCTTCCAATTGTTCAAACTTTTTCGTTGTTATTATATTTGTTCCAGCAATCTGTGGTCAGTGAACTTTAATGTCACTATTGTCATTGTTTCAGGCTCCATGAACAATGCCCACATAGGATGGCAAACAATAAATGTCGTGTGTGCTCTAACTGGTCTACAGACCAGCCGTTCCCCCTCACTTAGGGTATTCCTATTCTGTGAGACACAGCAATATTGATATTAGTCCAATTAATAACCCTACAATGGCCTATAGGAGTTCAAGTGAAAGAAAGAATCAGTTAATGTGTCAGATTTCATTAATGCCTTATTTTAAGAAATATCCACAGCCAGCCCAACCTTCAGCAGCACCCCTGGCCCCCCCCCCCACCCCCATCAGTCAGCACCCATCAACATCAGGGCAAGACCTTCCACTAGCGAAAGGATTATAACTTGCTGAAGGCTCAGATGATGGTTAACATTCTTTAGCAATAAACATTTTTATTTTTTTAATTATTTTATTGTTGTTCAATTACAGTTGCCTGCATTTTCCTCCCACTATTCTCACCTACCCCAGCCAAACCCACCTCCCTCCCTTGCTTCCACCCCCTCCCCCTTGGTTTTGTCCGTGTGTTCTTTATAGTGGTTCCTGAAAATCCTTCCTCCCATTATCCCCTCCCACCTCCCCTCTGGTTACTGTCAGATTGTTCTTAATTTCAATGTCTCTGGTTATATTTTGCTTGCTTTTTTCTTTTGTTGATTATGTTCCAGTTAAAGGTGAGATCATATGATATTTGTCCCTCACCTCCTGGCTTATTTCACTTAGCACAATACTTTCCAGTTCCATAAAAAGATGCTCAGCATCACTAGCCATCAGAGAGATGCAAATTAAAACCAAAATGAGATACCACTTCACACCAGTCAGAATGGCCATCATAAACAAATCAACAAATAAATGTTGGAGAGTATGCAGAAAAAGGGGAACCCTAGTGCACTGTTGGTGGGAATGCAGACTGGTACAGCCACTGTGGAAAACAGTATGGAACTTCCTCAAAAAAACTAAAAATGGAACTGCCTTTTGACCCAGTAATTCCATTACGGGGATTATATCTTAAGAGCCCTGAAACACCAATTCAAAAGAACCTATGCACTCCAATGTTCAAAGCAGCACAATTTACAATAGCCAAGTTCTGGAAACAACCTAACTGTCCATCAGTAAATGAGTGGATCAGAAAACTATGGTACATTTACACAATGAAATACTATGCAGCAGAGAGAAAGAAGGAGCAATAAACATTTTTAAATTAAGGTATGTACATCGTTTTTCAGATATAATGCTATTGCACATTTAAGAGACTTCAGTATAGTGTAAACATAACTTTTATATGCACCAGGAAACCAAAACATTCATGTGACTACTATACTGCAACATGAGCTTTACTGAGGTGACCTGCAATAACCCTGCAATATCTCTGAGCTATGCCTATATTGAAGGAGAACAAAGTTGGAGGTCTGGAACTACCCAAATTTTAGACTTATTATGTAAAGCTACAGTAATTAAGATAGTATGGTGTGGGTAAAAGAATAGACAAATAGATCAATGAAACCGAATACAGATCTCAGAAATAGACTTATAACTATAGTCAACTGATCCTTAGGAGCAAATGCAACACAACAGAGAAAAAATAGTCTTTCAACAAACAATAGTGGAATAACTAAGCATCCACACATTAAGAAATGAATCTAGACACAGACTTCAATCCTTCATAAAAATTAATTCAAAAGGGGTCAGAGACCTAAATGAGAAATGCAAAAGTGCAAACCTCCTAGAAGATAACATAGAAGAAAATCAATGACCTTGGGTATGGTGAAGACTTCCTAATGGGATACCAAAGATATGAGTCAAGCAGGAAATAATTCATCAGGTGGACTTCACAGAGTTAAAATCTTCTGCTTTTCAAAAGACACTGTCAAAAGAATGAGAAAACAAGCCACAGGCTAGGAGAAAATATTTGCAAAAATCATATCTGATAAAGAACTGCTATCTAAAATATATGAAGAACTCCTTAAAATCAACAATAAGAAAACAAACCAATTAATAATGGGCCAAAGACGTGAACAGACACCTAACCATAGAAGATATGCAGATCATAAATCAACATATGAAAAGATGCTCAGCATTATATATCACTAGGGAATTGCAAATTAAAACAACAATGAGATACCACTACATATCTATTTAAATGACCAAAATCCAAAATACTGACAATACCAAATGCTAGTAAGGATGTGGAGCAACAGAAACTCTCATTCATTGCTAGTGGGATGCAAAATAATACAGACACTTTGAAAGACAGTTTGATGGTTTCTTAGAAAATTGTGTGCCCTTAATATAAAACCCAGCAATCACGCTCTTTGCTATTTATGCAAAGAAGCCAAAAAAAAATGTGATATGAATATCTGTAGCAGTTTTATTCGTAATTTGCAAAGCTTGGAAGCAACCAAGATGCCCTTCCATAGGTGAATGAATAAATAAACTGTGGTCCATCCAGACGATGGAGTACTATATTTGACACTAAAAAGAAACGAGCTATCAAGCCATGAAAAGACATGGAGGAACTTTGAATGCACACTACTAAGTGAAAGAAGTCAATCTGACAAGACTACATATTGTAAAATTCCAACTATATGACATTCTGGAAAAGGCAAAACCATGGAGAAAATACAAATATTAGTGATTGCCAGGAGATGGGTGGTCGGGGTGGCAGGTGGAGAGGTGACTAGGCTGAGCACAGAGGGCTTTTAGGGAAGTGAAAATACTCTGTATGACACAACAGTGATGGATATATATAGGTTTTTTACACGTTTGCCCCAACCCATTGTGTATACAACACAAAAAGTGACTGCTGATACACACTATGGACTTTGGGTGACAATGATGTGTCCATGTAGGTTCATCAACTGTAACAGATGCACCACTCTGGTGCTGGATGTTGAGAGTGGGGGACAGAGTACGTGTGTGGAAACAGAAGGTGTGTGGGAACTCTCTGTACTTTCTGTTCAATTTCTCCATGAACCTGAAACTGCTCTAAAAAACCAAGTCTATTTTAAAATTCCTGAACAACAACAACAACTTCACACAGGCCTTTGCCAATAGCCCAGGACCCGGAAAAGGGACCTCACCTGACCATGCTGACATCCTGATCTTGGACTTCCAATCTCTAAAACTGTGAGAAACAAATTTCTGTTTTCTCTAAGCCACCCAGCCCATGGCATTTTGTTACAGCAGACCAAACAATTAAGACAGTTGGAAAGCTCTGTCAATTCCATCCCCAAAAAAATATCTATTGAGAGTCTGTGCACATCTGCCCATCTCCAGCACCACATCTGTTTCTGGGCCACCATCGTCTCTCCTAGGAGGGCACAGCAGCCTCTTACCTGGGCTCCACAGAACCACTCACCAACCCACAAATGTAAATAATCGTTCTGCTGCCCTGCTTAAAACCCCTCCGTGACTTTCTTTTGATGCTAAAATGAAATCCTAAGTCCTTATTCTGGGTTCCAGGGCCCTGCATGACCTGGCCCCACCCTGCCATCCCCTCCCACAGCTCAGGCCACTCTCCCACTCACACTCCATGTTGCATTTCAAACACGCCAGACTGTCAAGGCCTCCCAACCAGGCTTTGCCTCTGACTTTGCACCTGCTCTTCTCTCTAAATGGAAGGAAGAGATGGTCCACAAAATGAAAAACCACTTGCTACTCCATTTTGGTGTCTCACATACAGGGGTCCCCAACCCCGCAGGACAAGGACCAGTCAGTGGCCTGTTAGGAACCAGACAGCCCAGCAGGAGGTAAGCAGCAGGCAAGCCTCACATTTCCGCCTGAGCTTTGCCTCCTGTCCCCCTTCATTTACAAATTTGGGCCTTTTAGAGCTGTCATATTTAATGTCATTTTCCTGCTCTTGTCAAAAATTAGACCATTGGTATAATTACAATGATTTTACAATTGTGCTTTAATTTACAATGAAAAAGGAAAACTGAATTAAGTATGAATGGGTTTCTTCACAAGCATCCACCTTCCCTAGAAATATGTTTCAGGGAATTAAATTACTTAACCCTAATTAATGAATCTTTATAAGTCTGACAGCTTTCAAACAGGAATTCTCTAGCTTCATGTTCAGAAACAAAAGCTGTATTATTTACTCTCTATAGCTCTAATTGCTGCTTTACTCTTGATTGAAGTCCAAAGGAAGAGCACACAAGCAGGGAGCATAAAATAAGAGGAAATACTCTTAGTCTGGTCAGCTCATTATTCGAGTTTCAAGTGACCAGAAATGAAGCAACTACCACCGGGATTCTGACAGAATTCAAAATTCTCAGTAGTTATTAGTATAGATAGGGTTCTCCAAGAAATAGGAACCATAAAATACGAAAGATGATAGAAAAATTAATTATGAAGAACTGACTCATGTAATTATGGACTATAAGGAAATGATGAAATGTAAGGAAAAGTCAATGTTCAATTCCCTGCAGATATTCAGCATTCATTCACTCATGTAGTAAGTATTCATTAAACATACCAAATGCAAGACAACTGTAGCAATGAATAAGATAAGATGATGCTGGACTCATTAAAATTCTGTTAAAAAGATATTTTTAAAGTATAATAGCTAAATTTTTTTGCTATCATTTGTGTGTCAGATTTCAAGCTAAATGTTGCAGTCACACATATTTTTCATTTACTCCTCACAAATCTAAACTAATCCTCACATTTTAAAAATTATATATATATGAAGGAAATGTGAAAAGGTGAATAATGGCTTCCTCAGCCCAAGATGTCCAAGTCCTAATCCACTGAACCTGTGAAGATGTTAATTTGCATGATAAATGGGACCTTGAAGATATGATTAAATTAAGAACTGTGGATTCTCAATTCCAGGTAGGCCCAATGCAATCACAAGAGTCCTTATAAGAGGGAGGTAGGGGGACCAGAGCCACTAGCACAAGTGAGGACAGAAGCAGAGGTTGCAGTGGCTGAAGAAGGGTCCCTGAGCCAAAACTTGCAGACCACCTCTAGAAAATGACAAAGGCAAGGAAACGGATCCTTCCTTAGAGACTAGAAAAAACACAGACCTGCTGACGCCTCGATCTCAGCCCAATGAAACTATTTCAGACTTCTGACTTCCAGACCTGTAAGATAGTAAAGTTGTGTTGTTTTAAGCCACTCGATTTTTGGCAAGCTGTTATACCAGCCATAGGAAATTGATACAGCGAGACAGAAACTTTAGAAGGTGGGTGCTGTACACCAAAGTTCTCAATTAGAGCTCTACCTTTCAGTGATTAATTCTCAAAATCTGACATGGGAGAAGATTATTTTGAAAATGTGTCTCAGGAGACTCAAATACTCACTCACAGTTGAATAAAGGCCTTTGGTAGATACATCAAATATCAGAACTCTTAAAAGTTCAGGTAGGAGGTAGAACTCCAGGAAAAACTACATTTCACTGCATCTGGTAATTATTTATTAAACAACTTTTATTATTTATTAATTAATTATTAATTTTATTATTTATTTAACAACTTTTTAAAGTTGTTAAATCCCCTTACCAACTGAAATTAAACACTGTCATAAATATGTTGAGTATAATGCCAAAATCATAAAAAGTACAATTTTATACTCACAAATATTATACTCACCAAAGCACAATTCTGTGAAGAGGTCTTTACCTCTTTGTAAATTATAGAGGGAGGCACTCTGCCAATATTCTTTAAGGCTTCTCAATATTTTACCTCCTCTATATGCCTAAATTTGTCATTTAATCTTTTTGTATTTTTTATATTTAATTATGAAAGCCAAAATCCCTATATATTATATAGGTCCCTCTGCATATCTCAAAGTCCTTACGAATCCATTCCCCCTCCCCTTATTACCTGACTCACTTACTGCACTTGCTCATCAAATACCATTAAGTGCTCAGCATGTGCCGGATTTTCCTCTACACCCTAAGCGCTTGTGGAGATATACAAGTAATACGTAGTCCTTACTATCAAGAAGCTATTTCCTCTATGCTGTATTGGCATTTTGTAAATACCTTTATAACTGCCTTTTACAGCTATGTCTCTCCTAAGACAGAAATGTCCTGTGGGTGGAGTGCAGGTCATGATCATCTTCATATCTGTGGAATTCAGTAAATATTTGCATAATTACACATGTTTCTAACTGAGTCAACCTCAAAGGAGAGCAAGATGAACACACAGATAATTCAGAGTTCCGGCCAAGATGATGGTGTAGGTAGAAATGCTTCACTTCCTTGTACAACCAAAAGAAGGATAACAACCAATTTAAAAACAATAAACAACCAAAAGTGTCAGAAAATCAAACTTCAGGGAACTCTGACAACCAAGGAGTTGAAGAAACATTCACCCAGACCAGTAGGATGGGCAGAGATGGGAGATGGGCAGCTGAGCAGAGAGGATGAGCGGCAAGGTAGGGGGTGTGGGGGTGAGGCCAGGCTGGCTGAATTGGAAACGAAAGACTCAAAACTAGCTATAAACTACTGCTGGGGTTACGATGGTGGGAGAAACTCCCAGTCTCGCAGGAGAAAGTTAGTTGGAAAGTGGGGCTACAGCGGAGAGAGCCATCAGCATTATTCCCTCTCGGAGCCCCCCCCCCACATACAGCGCCACCACGCAGCAAAGAGGGTTGTCCCACCCTGGCAAACACCTAAGGTTCCTCCTCTTATAATGTAACAGGTGCGCTGAGACAAAGAAATATGGCCCAAATGAAAGAACAGATCAAAACTCCAGAAAAAAAGCTAAATGACAAGGAGATAGACGACCTATCTGATGCAGAGTTCAAAACACTGGTAATCAGGATGCTCACAGAATTGACTGAGCTCAGTCACAAAATGAAGGAAGAAATAAGGCTACCCAAAGTGAAATAAAGCAAAATATACAGGGAACCAACAGTGAAGGAAAGAAAACTAGGACTCAAATCAATGATTTGGAACAAAAGGAAGAAATAAACATCCAACTAGAACAGAATGAAGAAACAAGAATTCAGAAAAATGAGGAGAGGCTTAGGAACCTCCAGGACAACTTTAAACATTTCAACATCTGAATCATTGGGGTGCCAGAAAGAGAAGAACAAAAGCAAGAAATTGAAAACTCATTTGAACAAATAATGAAGGAAAACTTCCCCAATCTGGTGAAGGAAATAGACTTCCAGGGAGTCCAGGAAGCCCAGAGTGTTCCAAAGAAGCTGGACCCAAAGAGGAAAACACCAAGGCACATCATAATTACATTACCCAAGATGAAAGATAAAGAGAGAATATTAAAAGCAGCAAGATGAAAAGAGATAGTTATCTACAAAGAAGTGCCCATAAGACTATCAGCTGATTTCTCAAAAGAACCTTACAAGAAAGAAGAGGCTGGAATGAAGTATTTGAAGTCATGAAAGGCAAGAGCCTACACCCGAGATTACTCTATCCAGCAAAGCTGTCATTTAGAATGGAAGGGCAGATAAAGTGCTTCCCAGATAAGGTAAAGTTAAAGAGTTCATCACTACCATGCCCTTATTATGTGAAATGTTAAAAGGACTTATCTAAGAAAAAGAAGATCAAAAAGTATGAACAATAAAATGACAACAAACTCATAACTATCAACAACCGAACCTAAAAAACAAAAACTAAGCAAACAGCTAAAATAGGAACAGAACCAGAGAAATGGAGATCACATGGACAGTTTTCAGTGCGAAAGGGGAGGGGAAGAAAGGGAGGAAAGGTATAGGGAATTAGAAGCATAATTGGTAGGGTAGAGGTTAAGAATGGTATAGGAAGCAGAGAAGCCAAAGAACTTATATGTATAACCCATGGACATAAACTAAAGGTTATGGGGGAAGTAGTGGAAGGTAGGGCGGTACAGGGCGGAAGAAGGATAAAGGGGAGAAAAAAATTGGGAAAACTGTAATAGCATAATCAATAAAATATACTTAAAAAACACACAGATAATTCACTCAGCAAGTCAAAATTTTTTAATGAAAATATGGAAAATCACAGGTAGTGGGAGGATTTTACCAGATGGACATGACAGATATGCTATCAGTGCTGTATGGTCACCAACCATTTCTTTTTCCTCCTGGGTACAAAGGAAGATAGTATTTTCCAGCCTCCTCAATCTGGTTGGAGCCCAGTGAGGCCACATGGGATCATGTGACTAGTTATGGCCCCTGGAACATTGATAAAAACAATACAGGCTCCTGCTACTTCGAGGCCTGGCCCCTAAAGGCAACTCTCCCTATAGACTTTCTGCTCACCCTCTTTTCCTCTTTATTGACAACCTTAGAGGCCAGAAGCCAAGGATAGAGCAATACCCCTTTACTCATGGGGAATACAATCCAAGATCCCTACTGGATGCCTGAAAATTCAGATAATACCAAACCCTACATATACTATGAAGTTAAAGAAGGACTTTATGGCTTCTCTTTGGCATATCTGAACTGTCAGCATCACTACTTGTGCTTTGGGATCATTATTAAGTAAAATAAGGACCACTTGAACATAGCACCGATTTATTGAGACTGACACAGTCAAGCTAATCATCAAAATCACTACTAAGTGACTAACAGGCAGGGAGCATATTCAGCACGGATACTATGGACAAAGGAATAACTCATGTCCCACGTGAGCTTGGTCCTCAAATGGTCCTGTGTCCAAGCTTTGCGTTTGTGATGCCAACTATAAGGTTCATAGAATCTGCCTCTGGAATATTTCTGAGTCAGCTCCAAGTAGACTCTTATGCAAAGGTCAGCAGAACCCTCAAGAGGACAAAGAGCTGGGGGGGTTTCCTTGTAGTATGAACTGTTTTGCGCTTACTTACAAATACATGTTTCTTAAATGTCTGTGTGAGTGGTAGAATTTGGCCCAAGACTTGCTTTTCTTACCATCAAAGTGTGGGGAAATGGAGAACCTGCACCCGTCTCGAACTTTTCCACAGTTAACTGCTATCTGACAAAAAGAATCTTAAGGGTTGTAATGTGGCCAAATAGGTTCAAATTCAGTCACGACATTACTTTAAGTAAAACACTTTCGCAAAAGTACAAGCATTTAGTTTCATGTTTCATAAATCCTAAGGTAGGAGACCATGTAGAGGATCCCCAAATAATACTGATTTTAGGTAGAGAGCCAATATTTGCTGCTATTGTGTTTTTAAGGGACTTTACTTGTCAGCAACTTAAATAAATTAATTATAAACAAAGTTCCTCCATAATCAAACTGTGATCAAATTGCCCTCTGTAGTAGGAAGAAAATTCAAAGGTACTAAAAGTGAGGGGGGAAAGTATCTCTTCCTTTTCCCCCCTGGAATTTGACTATTAAATTCTAGGGATGTTTTTAGTATTGCTCTAATTTTGCACTAGTGCACCAGGATAAAGGTAATCTCTAAAGCAGGTTTATACAGCTTTGGAGTAGATCAAGGTATCTATATCTACATACCTTATGTGAGTGAACCTTCAAATGTAATTACCTTTAAATTTATGGCTTGCTTTATAGATTGTGAAGACAGTTTGCTAAATGTCCCAGAAGGTAAGTACTTTTAAATTGAGAAAATGAGACATTATTTTTCAACTCTTTGCAATCTAGGAAGGTAATATTGTGCTAGAATTTTCATTAGCTGCAAAGGTGACATAGTACACCCATTTCACAGTTGAAAAGTCTGAGATCTGGGATAAGCAACTTGCCCAGGGTTCTACAGATAGTTACGTGGCAGAGCAGATAGAGCCATTCACCCTTCTACAGTATTTCTTTAACATAACTCTGTCTCTCTCTGCCCACCTCCTTCCTTCCGTCTTTCCTTCCTTATTCTCCACCCCGTTCTTTCTGGGATCAAAGTTCAAAATAGTTAAAACAGTACATAGCTGCCTCATGAACAGACACAGGACTTATCTCCATTGCACTGTCAGCACCTGATTTATATGTATGTGTTTATTGTCTGCTTCCACAGACAAGCTCCACAGGGTTAAGAAACATGTTTTGCTCATTTTTGTCTATAGCATCTGTAAGAATGTGTGACATGTAGACAAGTAGGAGGCTCCCAACAAATATTTGTTGAATGAATGAACAGATAAATGGAATAGAAAGTCCAGAAATAGGCCCAAATATGAATCCAATGAACAATATACACTAACAAAGTAGAAACCAACTTACAGGTCAGGGGTGTCAAATTCATTTTCACCAGGGGCCACATCAGCCTCATGGTTGCCTTCAAAGGGCCAAATGTAAGTGTAGGACTGTGTAAGTATAACTATTCTTTTACTAGGGGCAAGGAGCTCAGCGCTGCTGCCAGGTAGAAACAAGGTGCCAGGCTGGATAAAATAAGGTGGAGGGCCAGATTTGGCCCACGGGCCTTGTGTTTGCCACCTGCGCTATAGGTAGAGAACAAACAGACTGACAGGTGTCAGAGGGGAGGGAAGCTGTGGGGCTGGGTGGAAAAGGTAAAGGAAATAAGAAAAAAAAAACCTCACAGACACAGCTTAACAGTATTATGATTACCTGTGGGGAAGGGGGTTGGGGGGAGGTAGAAGAGGGTTTAGGGGGATAAATGGTGACAGAAGGAGACTGGACTTGAGGTGTGAACACACAATACAATATACAGATGATGTGTTATAGAATTGTACACCTGAAACCTATATAATTTTATTAACCAATGTCACCCTGATAAATTCAATTAAAAAAAAATGGAATGCAAATGATAGAGACAGTATTTTAAATCAGCATAAAAATCAATTATTCAATAAACAGTGCTGGGAAAAATGGTTAGTCATCTGGGGAAAAAATGTATTATTATGCCAAAATAAGTTTCAGAGAGATCAGAAATTTATATATAAAAAATTATAATGGAAACCACAGGATAAATTTTTTGTGTCCACAGATTGGGAAACTTCTATCTATTCCCATAAACCACTGTTACTCTTTGCCAGTTAGTACAGTGGCATTACACTCTGTTGTTGGAAATGTGTGTATTTTATGTGCATATGTATACCCACAATAAGGGTAGGTGGGGGTCAGCAGATAAATAAAAAACTTAAGGAGAAAAGAGAGAGAATTTTTTGAGCAGGGGAACAGATCCTTCTTTCTCTTAGATTGAAGGGAAGAAGGCGCGGGCATGCATACCTGTGAGAGGGGAAACAGGAGTGTGAAGGGGCTCCCACCAGATGGGGACAAGAGTGGGATGGCTAATTTTGAAAAAAAAAAAATAATGCTCTGACTTAAAAGTGTAATTCACGGTCCACGTGGTTGCAGTCTGTAAGCTAACACTCAACAATATTAACTTATAATTATAGATTAATGTGATTAAATATTTTCCTTTGATTAAGATGCCTACCACCTAAAGAGTATACCCTACAGAAGCAATTCTCTCAGATGTGTATATATATGCATATATGTGCATATATGTGCATATATGTATAGACCAAACACATTTAGAAAAACAAATTCCAGATTCAGTTTTCTTGCTATGAAGACATCCTTCAGATAAAATATAAAATAATAAAACATTAGATCCTAATCACTCAGTGTTTCTACATTTATAAACAGACTGAAGCCCAGCGACTGTGACTAGAGAAGGTGGCACTTTGATCAGCCCGGGAGGGGACCATGTGAACCCCATTTGCTAGCAGGTACCAGAGAAGAAGCACAAGCAGCCAGAAAACAGTTTTCGAGCATGAGATAGTGCATCTTCATACAAGGTCAAATAAGAACTCTAAGAATCAGAGAGGGAGCGCTAAATATGGTGAGAAGGTGTGTTTTTCTTTATAGAATCCAAAGGGTTAAGACTTTTTATATTTCAATTGAAAAACTAGGGATAATTTTTTTTCTTCTATGAACTTGGAGAGTTTTTTTAAAGTGTTTTTAGTGGTTACTCTGCCCTTTTGCACTCCAAGATAAAAATATTCCTTAATATTTACATTTATGAATGCTTGCTATACTCCTGTCATTGTGTTAATCACTTGATCCCTATTATCTGATAAATCCTTGTAACAACCCCATGATACAGGTACATTATTTTCCATTTATGGGTGAGTAACTGGAGGTTCAGGGAATTCATGTGGCACCTGCCAAGTCTGTGCCTATTCCAGTCCGCCTGTGTACAAAGGAGCCTTTAGAGACATCAGGCAAGCCAGAGCAATTTCCCAACAACCAGAAGAAGCCAGCTGAGCCCGGACCTGTAGCACCTTCCTTTGCTTCTGTTTTAACTATGGGATTATCTTTTAACTTTAGTCTACTTCTTGGCTCCACTATCATGAACTTCCCTGGGTCTGAAATGTGATCCTGTGATACTGCCGTAATCATCATCAGAGCTTAACACATTTTAAAGGATCCAGAGAGTTGGACAACGCCTCTGTTCCTTCATGATCTGGGCTTTTGTGTTCTCCTTTGAAGAATGAATACTCTGCTCCCCAGAGACGAAGAAAGTTCAAAGTTTAACATTCTCAGTGGTTGTATATACCAGACTAGAGCATTTAGCCAGAATTAGTACTCAGTTCTAGAATCTGAGAAAATGAAACTTTTTTTTCTGCTTAGCTTTTATTGGTATTAGCTTTTAAAAAAATCCAAACTTTTCTGGGATGGAGGACAGGTAAGGCAGCATTTTCTTAAATAGAATTAGGAAAGGAGGCCTTGCCATTCTTTCTCTCATTTTCCCTAAAATGGGGAGAACAAGCTATTGAAAGAGCTAAACAGAGTGGACTTAGACCGAGAGCAAGCACTAGTAACTCTTGCTCACCCGGGGGTCTGGCCACAACATAAGGATTACCTAAAGCGTCCAATAAAGATATTGGCCTAAATATTGGAAACCAGAAGGAGCAGCTGCCACAAGCCCATTTTCTTTTCTTTTTTTAGCTTTCTTTTAAACTAAATTTCTTGGGGTGACATTGGTTAGTAAAATTATATAGGTTTCAAGTGTACAACTCTATCATGCATGATCTGTGTATTGCATTGTATATTTACCACCCAAAGTCAAATCTCCTTCTGTCCTGCAAATCCTTTCTGAATGAAGGACAGTACTTAAACCAGAAGGAAGGGTTGGGTCCTGTGTGTTTCCCTGGCAACTTGGGAAGAGCATGGCCTCTCCTAAGAATTAAGCTCAGGAAAACCCGTAATGGTGTTACTATGGACTGTGCTCCCATTGCTGCCAGACTGGATGCTTGACATATTTTGCCTTGTTTTAGCCTCACCACCCTGAGAGTAGATACTATTAATATCTCCATCTTACAAATAAAGAAACAGAGACGGAGAAGTTCAGTAACTCAGACCGAAGTTCAGTAACTTCATCTTGGTCTGTGGAATGCTATAGCCTATGTTTTTCCTATTATCCCATCAAAATTAAGCGAGAAAAGAAGCCAACCAATGAGGCCACTCACAGTGCCAGCTCCCAGCTCTGAAGTGTTAGCTTTCTCCTACATTTATCACACCGTGTCTTGTATTTTAAATCATCTTACCCCAGTCTTATTTTCAGAACTATTTACAATGCAGCAAACCTCTGTGGCACGCCCTTGGTAAATGCCAGCCCACTTAATCTCCAAAATGGCAAGTGGTTACGGAGCAGAGGCAGGGTTCAGACTCATGTAGTCTCGTGTGGAAATCTGTTCACCACACCCTATAGCTCATGGTGAACCCGAATTTCTACTTCTTCCCAGCACACCCCCTTCAGTTAGACAGGTTTCTTTATTGTCCTTCCTTTCTATAACTCTTTCGTAATTTTGTTCCTCACTCCTCAAGTGTTCCTTACCTTTCCTTCCCTTCTGTTAACTCCTAAGGTTAACATGCACTAACTGGAACATTCCCTGATTACTCTGGCCCCTAATGGATATTTCAATTAATAAAAGCATGCCTAGTAGAACACCTGGGTAAAAGCTGTGACTTATTCCTGCCAGAAAGATATAAATGGCTCCAAGTATTCATGAAACACTGGGCGATTTGCCTAAATTATCTGCATAATTTGCGAAACCTTTCATTTCATTTTAGCTTAGGTCACTCTGCATTTAGAAGCATATTTGTTCTTATTTCACAAATTGAAACATAGTAACTTTACAGTAAAGAAACCTGGTGGACACCATTTTAACCAAGCTAAGGAATTTAAAATTAAGGAGGTTCAATTAACCTCCCCAAGAATGGGACAAACTAGCATCGAGGACATTCTAAAGCACTGTGCTGGGGCAGACATCATATTATATATTTATGCACCGCTTCTGCCGTGAGGAAATCTCAGAACCACCAGACTAAGTTATTTCTACAAAATACCTGGCTTTTACAATTCAAAATATGTCAGTGCCATAAATGAAAAAGAGAACCTGGAGGAATTGTCAAAAGTCCAGAAATAGCCAAAGTAAAACCAATTCATCACCGAAGTACTATCAGCAGTATAAGTTTATTGCACACACACCAGAAAGACAGTTCTCAGAACCGGAACCGGAAGCACTAGACCCATAACATGGGACGAGACTCAGGGGTAATTATTAATATAGTGAGGAACCAGCACTGTTTATTCTTCACAGTGACTGGTTACAACATTGGAATTTTCTTTCCAACGATAGGGAATGATAGGGAATTGGTCGGTCATTTCTATGTATCAACCTTGAGAAATAGTTCAAGTTTTGTGTCTAATTTTCAGAGGCATAATCGAGAAGTGATCCAGGTCAAGTTACTTTAAACTTTGTTGGACTAAATTAAGCTTTGTTTGTATGACTAAACTGGTTTTGTCTTGTTGTTGTTGTTTTCTATTTTAACAGACTTCATCATAACAAAAGGGTATTTGTTGGTATACTTGTTGAACGGGAATCAGAACTGTAGATTATTTAAGAATGTTATATCAAAGTTAAAGAGCTACATATAACTGTGCTGTAGATACTAGAAGAACTTTGTTTTTAGGGAATATATACTAGGGGTGAAGGGACATGACATATCCAACATATGTTCAAATCATACAGGAAAAAAATACATACATGTGGAAAATGGAACAACATCTTTGAAGATTAGGCCCATGTAGAAGTAAACCTGAGCTGGCCACTGGACCAAGTTCAAGGCATTTCTTGCCCTCAGGGACTACAAGGGCCATGTTGATGTCAGTGTTAAGGGCTTTACAGAGATAACCACTGCCATGTGTGGGGCCATGGACCTGGCCCCCTTCTCCATAGGTGCAGAGCAGCAAGGCTACTGGGGATCAAGATCCACATGCCCCATATCATCCCTCGCAAGGTGAGAGGCCATTGAATCTCTGTGCTGGTGCTCCAGATCCCTACCTCCAGGGACACTGTTATCTGGGCCTCTTCGCCAAGAAGATGCTGAGAATGACTGGTATGAAAGGCCAGAGGCTGCACTGCTACCCTGGACAACTTTGTCGAGGCCACCTTTTATGCCATTTCCAAGATCTACAGCTATCTCACCCAAACACCTCTAAAGAGACCATACTCACCAAGTTTCCCCGTCAGGAATTCACTGACCATCTAGTAAAGATCCACATGAGAGTCTCCAAGCGGAAGACCCAGGCTCGAGCTTTGGCCACCACATGGTGTTTTTATACAATGAAAGTAAAGTGGATGCATTAAGCCTATTTTTAAAAATCACCTGTGGGATGTGTGTACTAAACAGAATCTTGGACCTCATCATCAGATACTCTGATTCAACAAAAGCAGCTACTGTAGTGATTCTCAGACCACACTTAAGTAGTGTTTTATTATTACCCTCCTTGCTCCCATGAAGCTACTAAATACCCTGACACAGACTCCTAATGGTCAAGGTACTGTCAGTTGACCAGCCAGCAAGTCCAGAATTCTACCAAACCCGCATGGGGAGCCCTGTCAACCCCTATCAGCTAATACTCACACGCTACTCTTTGGAATTAACCTTTCTCTCTTTTAATGTCTTTCTATTCCGCATTCAGTTAGTGGTTAGTTCTTAATTTCTAACACAAAATCTCTTTTTCCCGTGCACCTTTTCAGGCCCTTGATAATTGTCATCAATTATTAGAATGGTCTGAAATCCCTTCTAATTCACTCTGCAAACTCTTTAGCTTTCAAAACTTTCAGAGAGATCCTAGTAACCAAGAAACTAAACCCATAAATTTCAATAGCTCAAACTGCATTCCACTGACACGTAGATTGCGACAGTATTGGATAAGTTGAAGAAAAAGAAACTGGCAAGACATGAATTCAAATCAAATACTACTGGAGAACTGAAGAGTTTGATTTGCATACTGAATATATTTATGACTCTTTTCCAGGAAGTGGTCACTAATTTTTGCCAGAAAAAAAATAAATAACAGCACAATCCTTTGAAAATAATGTTTGTATAGTTGTCTGTGCAAAGTAAATCAATTTTCAATGTTGGAAAAAAAAAAAAACTTTTTGCGGGCTCGTGTTTGGGTCCATTTCGAAGCTACGGGGCTTACTTTCGTGTCTCAAAGCGGGTCACAAATTCTCAGAACTGCGTAGATGAACTAGGTAGAGCTCTGCAGCGCAAAGGAGCACGTGGTTTTGCCTCAGTTCCGTAAGACTCCGAAGAGGGACGCAGGACAACCGTCGCCAACTCTCGGAGCTGCGAGCCTCGGGGCGTCTGGGCTGCGGGGTGACGCTCCGCCTGGGCGCGCGGGCGCTTTCAGCTGCAGGGCAGCGCGTCGTTTTCCGGGAGGGACGGTGGAGTGGGACGGCCCCGCTGACAGCCCGCCCAGCAGGTGTCCCGCCCTCAAGTCCCCCAAAAGTCACGTCCTCCGCCCCGTCTCTCTTCGCTGTCCCAGCCATGGCCTCACGCCTGCTCCGCGGGTCCCTGCGCTTGTGGGCTGGCCGGGGCGCGCCGTGTCCCCCGCGTTCCGCGAGGTGAGTGCTCCCGCTGCCCGGGCCTGGAGGGCTGCCTGGCCCAGGCCGGGAAATCCACCCCTCCTGGGGACTTGGAACCAAACATCGCACACGCAAGGGGTGGCAGCTGCAGCCCGGGAGTGGGGCTGGGCCGTGGGGACCCGAGAGGGGGCAGAAGGGTCTGGGACGAGATGGGAGCTACTGGGACCATCGGCAGGCCCGAGGGCGAGTTTCGCCAGACCCTTTCTCCCCGGCTCCACTCCGGCGGGTCGGGTTCTGCCGTTGACACCGGAAGCCGGGACAAGTGGTCGCCCTGGGCGTTGAGCGCGCGCTGCCTTTGACTTTAGAACTGTGGCTGACGGCAGGACCCACGGCGAGCCAGAGGGCGGGACTCGCGCTGCCCCGGAGATCCGGGGAAAGCGTGGGCGCGGGCCTGGAGAAGTGTCTCCCTACGACACTCCACGACAGGAGACACCTGGCACGGCCCCATCAGACAAGGACAGTACTTGAGATTTACGGGCAAATGCTTTAATTAATAAAACACAGAGGAATTCGTGGACACAGTCTCTAAGTGGCTCAATTACTGTTAAGGTAGTGTTTATAAGGTCAAATCTTCAGATGCCAGGGTGACACATAAATCCATTCATTGGATAAACGGGAATCAGGGAGGATTTGCTATTGATGAGGGTAACAGGACAGATAAATTAGCACCTTACAACATTGGGATACTCTAAGATATTTTGGGACCAGGGAAATAAATGCCTGCTATTCCTGAAGAATGTAGGGATGGCCTCACGGAGAAGGTAACTTGACCATAGGATAAGCGTACTTTTCTAAGCTCTCCTCCAGAACTTCAAAAGACAATGATTCTCAAATTTTTTGATGTCAGAGAGCTACATTAGTAAGAAGCTAAGAAAATTCCTAGGCAAGTGGAGTGGGGAAACCGAGACAGAGAGCTGAGCAAACTAGGAGAACAGTGTGTAGCCAGATGAATTTACATTCACCAGGTGGAAAGCACTGGGCGCCCAGTAATGGGAAACACTGGCACCCACCTCCTCCACACACTCGGGGGGCCTCTCCTCCACCTGTACATTGCTGGCCTGGTCATGTGGTGTAGACCCCCTGCCCTGGCGCTGACCAATCAGTGGAGACCACAACTCTGGAAGTGCACACTTGGAAAAGCTGATAAATATTCTATTGAGATCCTCCTCAAAGACCTTCCATGAATTCCCAGCCTTTAAAATCCTCAAAACAAAGGACCCAGCCCAAGCTCTCCTAAACTCTAAAGGTCCCCATGAGACTTGCAACCAGGGGAGCAACGGGGGAATCGGCCGGTCCTGGGCCAACCCCCTGAACCTGTCTCCAAGGACCCTTTCTCTCTCACTCTCCAGGGAGCTGATGCAGCCCCCTCCTAGGATCATTTCTTTCCGTAAAACATTCTTAGGGAACCAAAGCAGCCTTGCCTCGTCTCTCTCCTGTTGCTTTTTGTCACGAGCATATGTTTGTGACATAATCTTTCCGAAAAGTCAGCCCAGCAACTGCTCAGCTAGCTCGCTGCCTGCTGAGAAGCCCAGCACCAACCAATAGACAAAAGTCACACACAGTAACTATGCTGCTATTCACTCAGCTTTTATTGAATATAGAGTCACTCAAAGTAGAACATCAACACACATTAATATCATACTCACACTCTAACAACCTAAGAGAAACATAACATGCACATGTAGCAATCAATGGGGGATAACGAACACGAGTCTCAGTGTCTCAGTCTGTGGGTCCGGGAGACAGCACGGTGAGCAAGGATCTCCAGAGCCAGGTGGGCAGCTGGCCAGACGAAGTCTTCAGTCCACAGGGTAGGGCCTCTGGTGGCGGATGCCAAGGGAGATTAGGGTAGCATGGAGCAGCACTCTGGTAGGCGGAGCTTGGCTGTCTCAGCAGGTCTAGAGCCTGGTTCAGTTATACCTTGAAAGTGGTGTACTCCACCCTTCTGGGTCTTCAATAAATGTCTTGGCATCCCTAATGCCAAGTGGGGAATTTACCCAGGAGCCTATGGGACATACTTCACTGTTCTGCTTGACACCCCTGCTGGCAAGTGTGGAATTTTCCCAGAAGAGTATCTAGGCGTGGTCCTGCTCTGCAGACATGGCTACTCTGACCACGTGTGTAGATATCTTAAGTGTGTCTCCTTGACCAATGTGTTTACTCAGACTTAGGTAATTTTCCTCTTCAACCAAAGTGTCATGGCTGACTGACAGCTATTTTAGTTGACATAAGGGACTTCACTTTGTTTTATGTACTTTACGCTATCTCGATTGGAAAAATGCCGTTTTATTGGTCCTGTTCTCCACACTTCTATCCTAGGCCCTTCCTTGTTTCACTGTCCCCAGCTTTCAATCACCTAGACGCGTTCTGTGAAATCTTTCCTACACAATGTCAAGAACCCACACACTATCAGTGGGCCCAAGGTAGATCTGCTCTGAGTCTGTCCCCTTTCTGGTAACATCAGGACTCCATTGTGCTCTTGAAAATACAGAATCTCAAAGATCGTCTGTTTGTGTGGGTTGTATCTATCAATATCAATAGATATCTGCAAAACTGAGAAATTTTACAAATATTTAGTTCATTTAAAAGTAACAAAAATAAACCCATTACATGTTAACATAACATTTTTATGAAAAATTATCCTCCCCCACAAAAAATGAGAAAAGTCACATTGTCTAAGGCTTTTGCAGACCCCTGGATGTCCAGCTAAATAGAAGACAGCTCAATTCTCATCTGCTTCTGCATTAGGTTTATTGTGAATAGTTATTTTGATTGAAGTAAAGGAAGAAAATTTCTCATATAGGGAATGTTGGGAAAAGGAGGACCTCAGAGACCCTCTGGATAGGTCAGGGATTTTGCTGTTATTACAATAAGCTTCTTAAACTTGAATGCACATATGTATGAATTACTTTAGGGAAAATACAAGATCTGATTCAGTAGGTCTGAGGTGAGATCTGAGATTGTGTATGTATAACAAGCTCCCAAATGTTGCCAAAAGGGGAGTCTGTCTCCTCTATATAATATAAATGAAGTTTAATAAGAAGAAGAAGAGTAATTAGAGTCTTAGGAAATCAATGGCTAGTTTATTCAGTACAGATTTCCTGGCCTTTATAGGAAGAAAAGGGGCCCATTTATTCGGCACCGGTTCCTTGGCCTTAAAGTAAGAAACGGTGTTCCCACAAACTTGCCGCCAAATGTTTTGATTTTATGTCCTCTGCATACTCTCTCTGGAACACTTTGGACTGACTTGAAAGTCTATTCTTTCCGACACTTCTTTCACTTTCCTGTGTACTGGTGTATTTTGCTCAGAAACATTCCAAAGATTTCCCTAACATAACATGGGAAATAAAAATTTTAAGATCCAGCAGACTTGAATGTAAATTCTGCTCTTTTATTTGCTAATTATTTTGACAAATGATTCAGTGTCTTAAAGTACCAGTTTCTTAGCCTCAGCACATTTTTCCCTCTGGGGAAAAAATCCCAAGTATGGAAAACCTGTCGGGACAAAGGCATTCATTTCTACTAGCAAGAAATTGGAGCCAATCGTTTTGATGATGGGAAAGCATTTTTAGTCTGTGTGACGAAACATGACTGGTCTGCAAGGTCCCTGTGTCCCAGGCCCCACCACACTTGACCCCACCCACTGCTCTTCTTCTCAGTCTACTCACTCCACCCTCACTTGGCCTCCTTGCTCTTTGTGGAGAACATCAGATAGCACCTTGCCTCGCAGCCTTTGCCCTCATTTTATTCTTGTTCTGACATTCTTTTATGCCTGCAATCTGCTTGGCTCCCTCTAGCATCTTTGTTTGCTCAAATCTCATTCTCCTAATTCAACGAACTCTGACCGCACTTTCATCCAGCGACCTTTTCCCTGCCTTGTCACAAACATTCTCAGTCTGGTCCCTGCCCTGCTTTTCTGTCCTGTAGGACTCATTACCTTCTAATATGTTACAGAATTTGCTTTTTAAGTTATTGATCATTGCTTTTACCATTATTCAGTCCCCCCTGAACAGTGTCTGATACATAATAGGCATTCAGAAAGTATTCTTGACTAAGTGAATGAATAAGGCATTCAAAGTGATTTTGATGACAAGAAGCAACCAGGACATTTTTTTTTTACAAAGACAGAAGGCAGATTGAGTGTAGAAATTGTAGTATTAAATGTTCACAACTAACGGTTACCACATAAAAGGCCTCTCAGATTGTATTAACAACTTAAAACACAACTAAAACCAGTGTATAAAAGACAAATGTAAGACAAAGTGACACCAAGTGTATATTAAGTGTATTAATCAGCTCAGACTGCCATAAAAAATACCATAGACTGGTGGCTTAAATAACAGCAACTTATTTCTCATAAATCCACAGGCTGAACAGTCCAAGGTCAAGGTGCTGACCAATTTCATCTCCTGGTGAGGACTCTCTTCCTGGCCTGGTGGGCACTTTGACTTGCATATAGAACCAATGTACACCCGAATTGGCTCTATATGCAACAATAGCATCAACATAGGGTATACCTGATACGCTCGCTATGTGAAATTGCATCAGCCTGGATAAAATATTAATTTGGAGGGGCTTGCTTAATTATAAACATTCTACATGACAAGAAGACTTAACACCATTATTTTCTTGTAATATTTGAATTTCACATGGTTCAATCTACATCACTGACAACACTGAAACCAGGAAAAATGGCCCGCAGGCTCGCCTGCCTTCACAAAAGCCAAACTCGACACAGGTGCCGGTGAGAAGCAGTTTTATTTCGGTTGTTGGAAACCTGAGAAGATGGCAGTCTTATGCCTCAAAAACCATCTTCCCATCGCTGGTCAAACGAGCAATTTTTATAGGGAATTGATGGGAATTCCCAGGGGAAACATGCCGATTCTCCTGAGAAAAGGAATTGGAAGTGAGGAGAGGGGCTGAAACAGAGTCATGCGTTTCCCACTTGGGCTCATTCCTCTCATTCTAATATTATCTTGTATCATCTGTGGTTCATTGTCAACGTGTGCTCCTCGTTCTGGGAACCGGCTGTTTCAACAGCAGCAAGAACTTGGCCGGGGAAAAGCATAGGGTTGATTAAGAGCATGGGGTTAATATTACACTTTGATTTGTTACAGAACGTATAACTTTGATCACTAGATTAGTTACTTTCACTCACGGTTACACTATTTTACCTCAGCTCACACTTATAGTTAGTTCTAGGCATGATTTCCTTTTTTTATGGATTTGGAAATGAAAAGATGGTTAAAAACAGGGTAAATTACTTCTTGATCTCATCCAGGTAAGGAAGATCTTACCTAAAGTGGTGATGCTCAAATGGAACAGGTTTGTCAAAGTTCAGATTCTTTCTACTTGCCTGTAAAGTGTCTCTGGAGAAAAAATCAAGATTTTTCCATGTTGGTCAGTGACATTAATTTTGGTATGAAGAGGAACAATTCAGTTCATTTTCTTAATGTATTCATGTATATTTTTAAGATGTTCCCATTCTGAAGGGGCGGAACGCCTTGAAACTCCTTCTGCTAAAAAACTAACAGATATAGGAATTAGAAGAATCTTCTCTTCAGAGCATGACATTTTCCGGCAAAGCGTAAGGAAGTTTTTTCAAGAAGAAGTGATTCCATATCATGCAGAGTAAGTTGCATATTTTTCTTTAAAATAATATACGCAAAGAATACAATAAGGACTATTTCCTAGAATGGTGTGGAATGTTCTATAGAAAAAAATATTGTGTCCAGTGCTTTATAAACTTTTTTTTTTACTGTCCTCAATATAATACTGTAAGATTACAAGATTTGTAAGCTAGTTCAAAACTTTGTAAATGAAATTTAAAATATATAGAGGATGGCGTGGCCCCTCCGTCCCCCTAAGTGCAGATACCATGGATCCCCCAGAACCCTGGACCTGGTGCCAAGGCCAGTGGTGGGAGCGGCGCACAACTGTGAGAGAGGGAGAGGAGAAGGAAACCCGTGAGGCAGTGAGGCCACGGCCACCACCATCTTTTCCCTTCGGGAGCCTCCTTGTGCCACACATGGCCCAGGGCATGTGGGTGGTCTCGTGGGCACAGACAGTCCGGGACTGCCCCTGTTCACCCCTTGCTGGCTCTCTCGGGGCCAACTCCTGCTGAGGCCCAGTTGCATGGCCATGCTATGCCCTGGGGACACTGCAGCATGTCCCACCCCTGAGCAACTTATCTAAGAAAAAGATAAAAAATATGAACAGTAAAATGACAACAAACTCACAACTATCAATAACCAAACCTACAAAATAAAAACAGAAACAAAAACAAACGAAGCAAACAATTAGAACAGGAACAGAATCAAAGAAATGGAGATCATATGGAGGGTTATAAGTGGGGAGGGGGAGGGAGAGGTTGGGGGGGAGGGTACAGGGAATAAGAAGCATAATAGGTAGGCACAAAATAGACGGGGAGGTTTAGAATAGTATGGGAAATGGAGAATACAAAGACTTTATATGTACGACCCATGGACATTAACTAAGGTCAGGGTGGTGAATGCAGGTGGGAGGGGGGTGCGCAGGGCAGAGGGGAATAAAGGTGGGGAATGGGACAACTGTAATAGCATAATCAATACATTTTAAAAAAGAAATCTAAAATATATAATTAAAAATATGAAGGGGGTCAAAAAGTAAAAATTTCCAGTTACAAAATAAGTAAGTCATGGAGATGTGATATCTAGCATGGTGATCGTATTTAATACTACTGTTACTGGGACCGACCCAAGTCAGGGCTCCCCCACCCCAGCTGGTTTCTCGGTTCTTGCCTCACTGGCAAGAGACGAATTCAAGTGAGAGACAAACACGTATAGGGGAAATGAGATAGCAAGTTTACTTATGAAATAGAGGCAAGCACTCAGGAGGTCAGAATGCCCTACGTAACTAGTCTTAATGCCCTACCTATGGAGGAAATAAAGTTGTTGGTATGTTTGTTAGTAAGTTTGTTCTGTACACTTGAGCATCTGGCTACAAGTGGGTACCCAGCTAATCCAAGTGCACCAAGTATTTGGAGTTCAAAGGTTGTATACTTTAGTTGGCCTCTAGGTTCCCCTTCTGCCTCCCCCTCTCCAGACCTTTGGATTAATACATAGTCACAACAGCTTTCTTTCCCAGCTAGTGGAGAGGAAAACACAGACTTTGAAGGGTTCCCCTCCTCCTGCGCTATCATAGTTTTGCTGGTGATGTCCAGAATGCCTGGCCATCCTATCAGACCAGGTTCAGGACTGCTAGGTCAGTGAGTGAAACATGTCTCCCTTTTGTTTCCAGCCTCCTGTTTTAAGTTCTTCTTTAGATTGTAATGGCAGGAGCCCTGCTTTATTTCTCCTCCAGCTACTCATTCCTAGTTGCTACCTACAGTAACACTACTGTATTATATATTTGAAAGTTGATCTTAAAAGTTCTCATTATGAGAAAAAATTTTGTAATTGTGTATGGGGGCAAATGTTAACTAGACTTACTGTGGTGATCATTTTGCAATATATACAAATAATGAATTATTATGTTGTATACCTGAAACTAATATAATATTATATGTCAGTTATATCTCAATTTAAAAAATTGCCCTGGCCGGTGTGGCTCAGTGGATTGAGTGCCAGCCTGTGAACCAAAGGGTCATCGGTTCGATTCCCAGTCAGGGCACATGCCTAGATTGTGGGCCAGGTCCCCAGTAGGGGGCGCTCAAGATGCAACCACACATTGATGCTTCTCTCCCTCTTTTTCTCCCTCTATTCCCCTCTGTAAAAATAAATAAATGATGTCTTTAAAAAAAATCTTTAAAAATATAAAAACTTATAAATCAATCTAAGAATAATATTTTTGAAAACTGGGTAAGTGGCAATAAAATATTAGCCAATTCCATATTCTTTCTTCTGCTGCTTCATTTTTCTGAAGGAATTAAAATACATAAAAGCTCAAAAGGCCAACATGATGCAGATCTTGGTAGGCATCTGGCTACCTCAAAGCATTTTTTATTACTGGATGAGATTAATTCATTAATAATGATCACCAACTCTATTGACCAAAAATTGTCATTTCTATTAAAACAGGATTTTGCCATGTTTCCAAAAATGTATTCAATGCCAGTACTTTCCTACAATTGGAATGGTTTTCAAAAATTATTTAGAAATAGCTTCCATTAAGTTTTTATTAATACTTCTTGGTAAGACTGACAAAAACTAGCTAAATTCTGACGCCATATACACGTAGTCTTTGGTGAAAAGTAACGAGGTTCTTAAAGACAAAAGAAATGTAGTATACATCACTCTAAGAGAATTTTTTGTTCATTTATTTACTCTCTTAAATTTCATCCCAGAAAAATTATTGGTGAGAACTTAAAAATGATGAAAGTTGACAAATTGGAGTCAATAATAAAATTATTTTCAAAGCTATTTTAGATAGTATATAAAACACACCCAAACAACACATAATAATAATCAAACTCTTTCCTTTAAAATTTTTTGAAGTATCTGCATTTACCTTTAATCACTACCTTCAAGTGCCACATATCTCACTACCTAACTACCACTTCAAAAAGTCCTCAGACTCGAATTCCAGCTAGCCATGTCTTTCCTCATCATGTCATTTTTAAAGAAAAGCAGAGGTTGCACCACCTTACCCAAACATATAATCTTTTCAGAAGTTCATCTGACAGGGCTATGCTTCTGCTCTTTCGTTGTTCCTACTTAAACTATAATAATGCCGACGCTCTTGTCAGTCCCTTTATATGTGCCTATCCCGTAAGTTCAGTGCTGTGAGGAAATATGCAGGTGGCAGTTGTCTTTACAGGACAGGTTGGGCAAATTCCATGACTATATGACACAACTGCACTTGCTGCCTAAGATTACCAGCTGAGAGACACGAAACCCCTGAATGTCAGTGGATGCAGTTCGGAGGTCCAGTAAATAATATGGAGGGAGAACGGGGGGCAAATGTGGCAAATATAAGTAAGAAGGAGAACAAAAATAAGGAGAAATAATAAAATAGTTAGATGCACATGGGAGGAGTCAGATGCAAATAGAAGGGAATGGAAGATGTCAAAAATAATTACCTTGGATTAAAAGTGTACTTCTGCACAAAATTATTCATGAATTTCAGTTGTCAATTTAAAAAATAATGTGAAGAAAGCTTTTCTGATTTTAAAATGTTTGTTATTTGCAGATGGGAGAAAGCTGGAGAAGTGAGTAGGGAGCTTTGGGAAAAAGCTGGAAAACAAGGACTGCTCGGTGTCAATATTGCAGAGCATCATGGTGGCATTGGTGGGGACTTCTACTCGACGGCTCTCGTTTTGGAGGAGCAGTAAGTATGGGGACATTGGAAGTTCAGTCTTGTGTGTAAGCACACTGCTCACCTTTCCGAGATCATCATAAGTAATGCTTTCTAATCTTGTTACAGCATTGAAAATTCAGTGTAGCATGTAAAGGTTTATATCACCCATATACTCTTGCACATTTTTTAAATGTGGGAAGGCAGGAAAGCCCCCTTTTAAGTTCTTTAAATAGATGCTGTTGGAAATTACATAGGTAACTTCATTTCTAACTGACCCATTTGGTTATTTTTCTCTCTTTTAAAAAGATATGTGAAAAGAGAATAGAAGAGTGGAAAAAAATACTTCCATTAAATATAATAAAAGTTTAAAATACAAGAACAAATAAAGATCTTAGTTGATAAATGGGCAAAAGATTTAAACCAACAATTCAGCAAAACAGAAATGCGGGTGGGTTTTTTTAGATGAAAAAGTCCATCCTTACTACCAATCAAATGCAAATTCAATGAACTGAGATATATCACTTGGATCATCTACAGGAGTTAGTGAAAACGAAAAGTCATAACACCCAGTGCTGACAAGGTCGCAGTGAAAATGACATATCCCTGAACCCTTGGTGCCATGATAAGGTAGAACAAAAAATATCCCAGGGATTAAAAATACAGGTACTTATAAAAGCAAAAGTATTTCTGCTCTTGGATTTAGGATACTGCTTTGGGGAGTTTATCTTAAGAAAGTAACTTAATAGAAAAAAATAGCAGCTATGTTGAGAAATAATTATCGTGTTAGATCATAAACCCCAAATCTGGAAGAAATCTAAATGTCTGGCAATGGGAAAATGAGAAGGTGAATTGTAGTGCACAAGCAATTTGTAATATTTTGTAGGTATTTAAGATTATTATTATGAGAACCAGGTAATAAGTAGGGTTTTTTTTCATATAATTTAAAAAGAAGACCGCCAAGTGCAAAATTCATACCACAACTACAGCTATATTAGAATAGGCTGTCAAGGTGAAGGTAATTTGCTAAAATGAAATTAGTTGCTGTGTTCGGGTAATACAGCTATAGTTCATTAATATTTTTAAATGTTTTACCTTTAATTTATTAAGTGTTCATCAAACTTTATTAGAGTACTGTTGTTATGTTAGAACCAGAAAGTAAAAGAATAGTAAAAACTAAGAGAGAAAACCTTCAGGAACTTTATACATTTGGGGGAAGACCTGCTATTATAACACTAAAACCTTTAATATTGTGTTGTTGTTGTTTTTAACTGAAAATTAGAAAAACTAAAAGCAGAACAAGATAACTATTTTGTGCTTTAACTTTTCTTCTTTTTTTCCCTAAGAGCCTATTCGAATTGTACAGGCCCGGGTTTCAGTCTCCACTCAGATATCGTCATGCCCTACATTGCAAACTACGGCTCAGAACAGCAGATTAAGCGCTTCATCCCCCAGATGACTGCAGGGAAATGTATTGGCGCCATAGCAATGACAGAGCCTGGGGCTGGAAGGCAAGTGAACATTCAGTTGGTTTTGAAGACTAGGAAGCAAAGCTCTACCAGCAGATATTTGTCTCAGTACTTGCTTTATACAAAACTATGAGCAATATGCTGGGAGGAACACAAAGATGAACACAGCATAATTCACACCTTAAGGAACTTCAAACTCCAATGGGAAAATAAGGCCTTATCTACAAATAGCAATAAAGCAGGTTGCAATACCTGCTGTGTTTGAGATATTGTTTATATAAGGTAATACAAATAAAATGTATTTTGGGCATAATAAAATTTAGATGTGGTGTGACATGCACATGGAAATGTTTGGCAAGCTATGAAAATATGGGTTTGAAACTCTGGGAACATGCTGGGATGACAGTAGGTTATTAAAACCATTCATAAAAATGAATAAGTTTGTTTCTTCAGTCATTTGACAGTCACTTAGTAAGACCCTTCAGTGTGCCATGTATACAGTGGTGAACAAAACAGGTGCAGCCTACACACTCATTCAGGAGGGATGAGAAGAATCAAATAAACAGCTGTACTCACAATTAGAAATTCTGATAAGTACTATGAAGAAACAAGGGACTGGATTAGGTAGAGACTAATGGTGCCTGTGTGTTTGGTAGGGAAGGGGAAAAAGGAATTTAGATATGAGTGCTAGAGAAAGCCTATGAAAAATGGTTATAATTAATTACACTGAGATCTGATGACTGAGAAATCACCAGTTGCTCAAGAATGACTAGATAGGTCACATGGCGGAACCGGGTTTCAAAGGATAAAGTGAAAGAGTGGAAAGTGTCGCAGTCCCGTCCGGCAGGACCGCGTGTCGTTGTGGAATGCTTGTCCTATATCCTCGGACAAGTGACAAACAAATCCACGCTTACTAAAGGAATCCGGTGGAGAAAAAGGGATGCGTGGCCGATCTCTCAAGGATCAAGAGAGAGGGGCCCTGACCCTTACCTCAACAGGCTTTTATTGATATTCTAGGTATATTACATCAAGGAGGGTGGTCCTTTACAATGCACAGGTTCACTTTAGGTGGTTACCATAACAAAATAAAGAATGTTGCTAATCCCTTCAAGTTAAAGGTCATTTGCAAATGTAAAGGGAAAACAGGTTGAACTGTTACACTCAAACTTGAGAGGTTTAGCATAGATTTTAGGAAGTCACTTTAAAGATATGCAATAAACATTTGTTGCCTCAATTCAAGGTGAGGGAGTTTTTAGCAAAAGCAAGTCTCAAGGCAGCCTAGGTACAATGCATGCCTGATTCCCCACGGGAGACCTATTCACAGATGTTCTCTGCACACCATGCACGTCTGTCTGCGTTCAGAACCAGAGCTGAGCCACTAGATCACATCACATCACACATGGATAGGTTCCCTATAGGAAACCCTGGGTATTATGTTTCCCTTAAACTTGTAGCCCCCAAAAATGTGGCAACAGAGACAAAAGGATTGAGTTTGAAGGAAATCTATACATTTCCGTCATGAGCACAAGTGAAACTGAGTTTGAAAATGCAATAGGATTGGAGTGAGGACTTAGAAATGTCAAGGTCACAGGCAGGTTGAGAGTTGAGAAAATGTCATGGCAATCGAGGTAACCTGTTGATTGTGATGTCAGCAGAGAGGAAGGGCAGAAGTCACTTCGGAAGGAGTGATGTGGCTATTGAGAAAACAGGCAGAGGATACAGACGAATCTCTTTCAGAGCTGGGTGTTGAAAGGAAGTGTAGAGAGGGAACTGTAGTTTGACAGTCAGCATAGCAAGGGAAATAAATGGTTTATGTCCAAGAGAACAGCTACGTATAGGCCAACGAGAAACAGGCAACGTAGAGGGAGAATTTAAAGATGTGGCAAAGCAGAATTAAAAATCTAAGGCTTGTTTCTGCAAACATGAGGCCCTAATGTTTTAGATTTTCTCTTTTGACAGTGCTGTTTATTTTTAAATGTCTTACTATTTCATAGTGTCATTTGGCAATATGCTTCAATTGGGCTTCTCTTTCCCAGATACAAACCTATAATTTCAGGCCAATACCGATACTTAATTTTGCCAAAATAAAAGGTTTTTTGCTTACTTCTTTTGCCTAAAACTGTTACCTAAAAGAGGTAGGAATTTAATCTTCTTTCTCTGCTTTTAAGCTAATTGTCTAAGATAGTTGGCTGACAGCCCAGCATTCTGATGCATCACACTGTGTTCCAGTTCCAGCCGACTTTGTGTTTGCTCTGACCTAGAGGCAGGAGGATAATGACAATGAAAGATCTTGATGTATCTCCAACTTAACTCACACAAACAAAGGCTTGCTTGATTTTCATTTGCTTACATTTTCTGTCCTTTTCTGTGGTTATGTAATTATGAAGGAAAGAGAATAAGAATGGAGAAAAAAGAGGCAGATTTTTTTGGAAGTTTGGTGAGAGTAATGGAAAGATAGCCAATCAATTCAATATTTAGGGACAAGAAAAGGGGCTATGTGGCTAAGAGAATACAAAAGTGGAGAAAAGCTGCATGTGAAGATGATTAGGGTTTTGAGGAATTACAGTGAGAAATAAAGAAAAAGCACGTGGCCCTGGCTGGTGTGGCTCAGTGGATTGAGTGCTGGCCTGCAGACCGAGGGTGGGCAGTTCCAGTCCTGGTCAGCGCACATGCCTGGGTTTCAGGCCAGGTCCCCAGTCAGGGACTTGCAAGAGGCAACCAACTGATGTGATGTTTCTCTCACACATCAGTATTTCTCTCCCTTTCTTTCTCCCTCCTTTCCTCTTTCTCTAAAAATAAATAAATGAAATATATATTTTTTAAAAGAAAACACATATGTGAGGGGAAGAATAAAGAAGATGGGTCACAGTTCATTTCACCTGCTTTCAGAGACGGCTTAGCCACCTTGTTTTCTGACTTTGATTTGGCCTTCACAGAAAAAGGTTTAGTTTGCTGGCAAAGATCCAGGGCTTCACTGGCTTTTTTCCCTTCCACATGCATATGGGACTCCATTATGTAAAATTACGCATATTTGTATAATACCTTAACGTATCATATGCTTTCATGTTGGTTTTTTTACTTGACTATCATAATAACCTTTATAAAATATGGAGATACTGTGATTCTTATGTAAAGAGAGTCTACTTCTTGCCTCTTCCATCTCCGGTGGCTGACAGCGTCCACTGCCTTGTGATCTCGTCACACCAGTTTCTGCGGCTGTAGCCACATCGCCCCCTCTTCTGTCTTTGTAATCTCGCCTGCCTCTCCTTCATAAGAACATTTGTGATTGCATTTGGGGCCCATCAGACAATCCAAAATAATCTCCCCATCTCAAATTAGCACAACTTAAAGACCCTTTTTCCATATAAGGTAGCTTTTGTAGTTTCCAGGAATTAGGACCCGCCATCCTTGGGGGTCATTAGTCATAATAGGATATTTTGAACTGGAAGCTACTTCAACAATAGGAGATTTAAAAAAAAAATCATTATAAATCCATAGGGTGAAATTCTATGCTGTTAATAAAACTTATTTTATAGAAAAACTTTGTATATAATTAGGAGGTCAAAATCATATGTATGACTCCGTTTTTATAAAAATGCATATATGTGTATATCTGTTTCCATGGAGAAATACTGAAAAAATATATTTTTTAAATGTTTGTTCCAGGATGTAAAATATTTACTAAATCATTTTCTCCTTTGTCTAGAATATTGTCTGTATTTTTATATTTTAATTATGAATATTTGTTTATGGTATTAAAAATATAACTTATTTTATATTTAGAAAAAATAATCTAGCTTGAGAGGAAGGTTGGTTGTTAGGGGAAGTGGAATTTGAAAGAGCCTTTTAAATAGCTAAGCTTTTGATCAGTAAGCTTATCAAGTAAGTAAGGGAAGCAACCAAGGCGAACAGAGGCAGGCAAGAAATGTGGCAAACAATCTCAGGAATATACTAGGCCTTGAAAAATCATCCGAGTCCACTTTGGGGGTCTTGAATGCGAGTCAGGCCCTGTTATGCTCTATAATATCTGGCTAGTTCATGCAACTTTAAATCATATATTTATTTGTATAAATGATTTGGAATATAATACATTAGATATTTTTAGTGCATTTGTGTGAGAATTCCTAATATTAAAGATCGATTTTATAATGGTGTAACCAGTTTAAATTATCATATCATATACACACTTACCTAAGAACACTGGCGTGATTCAATTTTTATTAATTAATGAATTCTTTGTCCTTTTTTACAATTGCAGTGATTTGCAAGGAATAAGAACAAATGCCAGAAAGGATGGAAGCGACTGGATTCTCAATGGCAGCAAGGTGTGTAAGGAGGGGCTTCCCGAGCCCTTCTCTCCAAGGTCAGGCCGTGGCAGCAGTGTCTCAGACTGCTGATTAGTGACTCCACCCTATCTGGGGACACTCACGCAGGAACCGAGGTTATCTGAGTTCACATAGGAATTGTGGCGTTTTGCCAACAGTTAGAATTTTGTGACTTCCGTACTATTTAAGATCTATGCCGCTTCTCTGTTCCATTTGCCTGCCCCCTCGCTGATACAGAGAATATTAGTTTAGATTACAAACAATCTTCATCCAACCAGAAAAGGAGAAGGGAAGGCTCACTCCAAACCAGGAGCAAACAATAGTTAATAAACTTGATGTTGATGAGCAACTGGGGAAAAGGCTTCCTTTGTGAATATCATGAAGTGTTTCAAAAGATCTTAGGAGAGGAAGATATCTTTGACAGAATTTGAGAGCCCTTCAACCCTCCTGAGAGCACATCAACCCACTGATAAAACTGGAAAGCTCAAGTAAGTATATTCCTTAGCATCTAGTAGCACTGACAGCAGAGGTTTTCGTTGGCCTAAAATTGTGTCTGGTACATACTCAGTAAATATATTTGTTGTTGACAGGCTGTTAGAAAAGAAGATGTTCATTTTCTGCAAGGCCTATATAAGCTTCATCCTTTGAAGCACTGGGTTATTTTCCTTCTACATTTTAATAACCCTATGTGTAAAAATTAACAGTCCAGCTACTTGGATAGAATACAGAGAGAGTTATAAAGCATCCATTGTCTGGTTTAGTCTTCTTGACTATACCTCCCCCCAGTCTTGACTTGCACATGAACTTGGATTACTGCGGAGCATCACAGTGTGCTTGGGGTGTTTCAGGTGTTCATTACTAACGGGTGGCTAAGTGACGTCGTGATTGTAGTAGCAGTCACAAATCGTGAAGCTCGCTCTCCTGCTCATGGCATTAGCCTTTTTCTGGTGGAAAATGGAATGAAAGGATTTATCAAGGGAAAAAAGCTACAGAAAATGGGACTAAAAGCCCAGGTAAGTCATAATATAAATCATATGCAGGTAATAATTAAGTTTACTCAATTTTTAATAATAAGTTCTTGTGTATAAATAGTTGAATGTACTCAGTTATGCATTATATGGTATATAGAACTATGTAAAACACAATCATACCTTCCAATGCTGAATTCCTAAAAAAAAATGCTTTTCAGAAACGATCATGGATATTTATTCCACTCTTCACGCAACTATATCTTTTTCTGGAAGTTGACAGTGCAAGTGAATCAGGATGTTTTAAATATCTGCTTTAGAAATGACTTAGAAATTAAATGATAATTGGCCCTCTTTGAATTTGATTAAAGAAAATTATGAAATAAGGAAAGTATTTTTTCTATTATTTGGTAACCACTTTGTAACTTTTTAATTACTAAAAAGAAAAAAAAACATTCCACTTAATACGCATTAGCAATCCTTAGTTCTCAGCACCTACAGATCTGGACAGTATTGGAGCTAGAATGGCAGTGTAGTGTAGTGGGTAAGGCAGAAGTTCTGGAATCCAAGGGACCTGGGTTTGAATCCCTGGTTTACTCCTCACTGGTCGTGTTCATTAACCCCTCCAATTTGGCTCCCAATTTTGTGGGTTTTTTTTTTTTCCTTAAATGGAAATAATCTCCTCACCAGGTTCTTGTGTGATTTAAATGAGTAATGCTGTACTTCATTGTATGTCCTCTTAGGACACTGCAGAATTATTCTTTGAAGACGTACGGTTGCCAGCTAGCGCCCTACTGGGAGAAGAGAATAAGGGCTTCTATTACCTCATGCAAGAGCTTCCACAGGTGAGAAGTATTAAAAATTCTGTCTTTTGATTAGATAATAGACTCAAATAAGGTAATATAGAACTATATAAATCCATGCATATAAAACGTGTGAGATAGCCAATCATTTGACTATAACTTAAAGTTGTAAAAAAACAGTTGTAGGCTAGATAAGTAAAAAACTGAACTTGGGGATATCCAGTCAAAGCTTGTGATAGGGAAAATAGGTATTTTAGTTCTGTGATTCTTTTTTGTAACAATTTTAGTTTCTGAACCACAAGTCAAGAATTATTATCTTTTTGTAAGGAAATATCAGCCAAAACATCTGACAGATTTTTTTTTTAAATACCTTGGAATTAAAGAGGAAAACTGTTAAGTTCAAACTAAGTAGTTTTAGCCACATACGGTCAGCCCTCACATCTGTGTTTTTGGAGTGTGGTTGCTGAGTGATCACTGAGCCTGGCATTCCAGCATAAGAGGCCGCACCTGCCTAGAAACTGCCACAGCATGGGCTGACCATGAAGTTGGGGACAAGGGGTAGGAACACTGGCACAGAAATGGAATATGGGCATTGTCTCGCAAACCAAAAGGTCAACAATTCAATTCCTGGTCAAGGCACATGCCTGGGCTGTGGGCCAGGACTCACAGGTACTGCGTTGTGGACATGCAAGAGCACATCATGTTTCTCTCCCTTTTTCTCCCCCCATTTCCTTCTCTCTGAAAATAAGTAAATAAAATCTTTTTAAAAAGAAATGGAATATGAAAATCACCAGCAAGATGGAATTGAACTCACAGTGAATACTTTTACACTAATAGGCAGAATTTAAGCTATGCACTTTAAAATGTTATTTTCCACAGATATTGCAGGATATGTGCTGTTCAGAGATCAATAAGTAAAAACCAACAACTTCAGAATTCTTTTCTCATAGACGAGTCAAGAGAGGAGGGAATTTAATAAATTGCATGTATATTTATATATATATATAGAGAGAGAGAGAAAAGACAATCATAAACATAAAGGATTTGCTTTAGGGAGTTTTTACAGATATGTCAAAATATTCTTAGAAATCTCTGTAGGAGCCTTTTTAATAAACAGTTAAGAAATAAATTACTTGGAGTTTTGTAAAGATTATTTATGGGATTTATTAAAATCATGTGAAAACCACTTGTGTAATTAAAATAATGTTCAAGACCTAATTTTTGGGTTACAGGAAAGGCTTATGATTGCAGAAATAGCAATTTCAGCCAGCGAATTTATATTTGAAGAAACCAGGGACTACGTTAAACAGAGAAAAGCTTTTGGGAAAACAGTTGCACACATACAGGTAAGCTTGCTGTCATGGTTTACTATTGGACAATATCAATATGCTCTTCTGAAATTGGTCTAGGCTAAAAATAAATATGGAGTAAATCTCACTGAGGTGGCATTAGAGTCCACAGAAGTGGAGGAGATCCCTGAGGAAGAGGGAATAGACAGTAAGACAAGAAGAGATCCTAGAGCAGAATCCCAAGGGGAAAAATAAAAAAGACAGAATTTAAAGGTGGAATTGGAAAGGAAGAGCCTCTAGAGGCAACTGAGAATGAACACCTAAAAAGGAGAAAGCAACTCAGGCAAGTGTCACAGAAGCCAAAGGAAAAGAGAATTTCAAGTTGGAGGAAGTGGGACCAAAGCTGCTTGGAGGGAAAAGAAGAGGAAGGTCAAAGAGTGCCCACTGGACGTGATGATACAGAAGAGTTTTTGTAACTGTCACTAATGGACTGGTGTGGGGGTGGTGCCAGAATAGAGCGAGTAGCGGAATAAATGGAAATGGGGACATAAACATACACTAATGGTAGGCAACTCTTTCCTGAGTTGGCTGTGAATGATTATTGGAGGTTTGAAATTCCCTCTTCAAAGTGAGAGGCTGAACAAACTAGAGAAAAACGGTAAGCCTGCTACAGTACTGAGGACCCAGACGAAGTTATGGATCATGAATATACAGGGGTATCTTCTACTTTTTTGTGTATCAGCTTTTCTAAAAGGATTTAGCTGCCTAGGTGCAGGCACAGAGAAAGTGGATGATGGTGTTTAATTAAGTTTGGTTTCGCCAGCAAGCGTAAGGTATTTTCAGAACAACTCAGCATATGATGTCCATAATCACTAAATATGCCCATCAAATTTTAGACCACCTAGTGTCACCTTAAATGAAGGAACAGTTTGTAAACAGTGCAGCCGTCAAATTGGTGAAACATTTCACCAGCAAAAAAAAAAAAACCACCTGATTTTGAAAATCAGCTTGAAAAGTTATAAGTAGAATGACTTGGCTGAAAGGCTTTGTGAAGGGAAAAGGAGAGTTAAACACTTTGGTAGCTTTGTAGAACCACTGTTTAGAAATGAAGCTCAGTTGTCGCTGGACTCCGAGCACAGCTTCTTGCATATCTGTGGGCTAGGCAAGTTGTATTATTCCCCTCAGAAATATTCTCTTATTTGTCAGATGTGAATAACATCACCTCAGGGAGCTACTGTGAGGGTTAGATGACATAATACATACACATAAAGTGCTCAGAATGTGGTCTGGCAAAGTAAGCATTCATTAAAACTTAGCTTCTCCACCCTCTTAAGTAATGTCTTCCTCTGTTTTCTTCCAAGAAAGGGAGGCTTTTTTATCAACTTCTTTCTCCTGGTCTGGACCAGCTCCATGTCATTTTGGGACTCTTTTGCTACCTATACATTCATCAAGCTAACTTTTCTCATTCTGAAAAGACTTCTTTACATTCTAACTTTCTAATTGACATAACAGATCTAAATACAGTTCTGAATCTAAAAAATGAGGCACACGCTTAGCCAAGAAAACATTTTTAAAAACCGTATGATTTGACCTCCCTAGATATTATACTTTATATTCCCTTGCATTTATGTATCACTGATCTACACATATCAGTGATTCTCAATCACTGCCCTCTCCCCCAGGCATTTACAAAGGTCGGGGAAGGTGGTGCAGAGCCCTGGGAGCCAGTATTAAACGTTCTGTAATTCAGAGATCACTTTGTAAGATAACTAATTGTCTCAGTCAAGATGCCAATAGTCTCCCATCGAAAAATACTCACAGACGTGATTTATTCCTTTTTGTTTCACAGAGCAAATATGTATTGATTGCCTTCAAAAGGCTGTGTGCTCAGATACAGTTTTATAGGTATGACTCTGGAAGTCCATGCTATAGGCTTCAAGTAATGTAAAGGGAGTGAGTGATGCCACATGGTATCGCCCGGTGATTTGCCCAGCCTTACCCAAAGTAGAATTAGTATCACTTGCTTCTGAAATCCAGCCACCACCACTTTCACATCAAAAATATTTGTTAAAACACTCATGCATTTAGACCTATTTTGAATAATGTAAAAAAAGAACCAAAAAGATATATTTTTTCATTCCCTTAGAAATATACATTCCCGTGCTTATGGAAGTCATATTAAATCACAACAAAGATGACTGTAATATTACCTAGATTGTGTAGCTCAGAATGTTAAATGTGGTTTGACATTTCCTAGACATTAAATGTGAGAGAAATATTTGTGTGTGTGTGTGATAACAAAAAGAGAATAGTTTCAATTTCTTGCAAAGCAGGTACCAATTTTTGGTTGCCTTCTTTCAGAGGTAGTTCACTAAAATTTCACTAGGTGGCAACAGCACTCTACTTCCCCTGGCATGTTAATTGACAAAAGTATTGGTTTCCAAATAAATGCATGTTTTGAGATTTCTGCGATATTTCTTCTAGTATTTTGTCTGACTTATCTAGATAAGTATCTTTGAATAATATTTTAATATTCAATCTAGGAATTTAATGTATTCATAGAAGAAGAATGGCCAGTACATGCCTACACATCCTATTCTAGAGCTGGGTACACTATAGTTCTAGTTATTACATTGAAATAAGATTTTTAAATGCCATATTATACTTAGCTACATATTATTTTATTAACATATAAGAATTCAGTTTTCTTTCTCTTTTTTATCCTTGAATTTTAAACATGGTAGTTCTCTTTAACAGATGTTTTTCACAAAAATTTACTTTCTTTTTAAGATGGAGACCTGCCATACTTAAGTAGTTATAGGATTTCCGTTTCTTTTCGTTCATACTTTCTATATCTGATGTGAAGTCAAATTTTCCATGGAATAGATAATCAAACTGTAAAATTCAGATATTAAATGATGATAATGCTGTCATTTATCACTATTTTACATTGTGCCTATGTACCAGACACTGCTAGATGGATTGTCTCATTTTTTTCCATGGCAACTCTATTTAATAATTATTATATTTATCTATGTTTTACAGAAAAGGAGATTGAAAGATAGAGAGGTTAAGTAATTTGCCCAAGATACATAGATATTCTAACCCCAGAACCTACACTCAACTCAGACACTACCCAGAAATTTTTTTTTCTTACCCAGAAATTTAAGGCAGATCGACTTTTTTCTTTTTCCTTCCCTTCACCCATGTTCACCCATGTTTACCCATGTTCAATGAAGTGAAGATTCAGTGTTATTTTCTAATGCAAACTTTAGTTATTTCCTGGGCGGTATGTGCTCTTAATTCTTAGTACACAATATATTAGAAAAAGGTGTGGGAAAGGAAAAAAATAACACTTCTTATATTCTTCAAAAAATAGAATATCCAATTCTTAAGGCCTTGCGTTTAGGATTAATTAACTATAAAATTAGATGGCAAACCTAAGATGTTGTATTTTATATTTCAAGTGATGTATATGAGTGCAACAAATGGTGTTGTTTAAGGTACACAATTTTGTGATTCCAAGAATTTTGTCATTAGAACTCTGAAAGAGACTCTATCTGGTTATCTGGTCTACTTGGTAACTTAAGGGTAATTTTTTTTTTAATGCTTGCGGCAACATGGTCTAGTGACTGTTAATGAATGTTCAGATATATTGCTATGAGCATGTTGACCATTCACAAAAGCACCTTGCTGATAACGTGTGGCACAACTGGTGGCGGCTATTCGTTAGAGAATCATTTCTAAAAGTAGGATGCAGTGTCTACAGTGAAGAGCAAAGACCAAGTCTGCGTGGTCACACCCAACTCAATGCCAGTACTATGTAAATATTTCATCTCTTTATCTCCAAGGAGTAAATTAGGTCCTCTTGAAGACACCCACTCCTTCAGACCTCTGGACCTCGCCAAATGCGCTGACACAAGAATTCTAAACGGGCCCGTCCTGGTCTGAAATTTAACTTCAGCCTCGAGAAGCTCCCAGCATTCCCATTGGAACAGCTCCCATGTGAGAGAATTGGATGTAGAGATCTTGATTCTCTCCTATAAAGAGTGCATAAATTCACAAATGTGCCATCCACAGGCGTGAGGCTGGATCAAAAGTTTCTCGAGACTTGTCCGTTTCCCCCTGGTTTCCCCATGAAGGGCCACTGAGCTAAACCAGAAGTAGGCTCAGAACTGAGTGTCAGGGACTTTTGTGCAACGTATATTCATCTGGTGTCCATGCACAGAAGAGTATTTCCCCACTTTTTTTCCATGTCTTATTCCATCTTTAGATTTTCTATGAGTAAACCTGGATATGTGGTGTGGGAGTGGGGAACGTTGTGCTGATTAGCAGGTAGAGATTTGGCCTAATTAAATGAATAGAAAGGAAAATAGAAAAAGTAAGAGAAAGAACAAGAAGAGAAGAAGCTTTTGATGTCATCCAGCATGTTCTGATTTAGAGTCCAAGCTATACCGGTGGGAAAAGCGTGGCATCAGCCTTCCCACTGCTTAGTTTTGGAATCATTAGACGCCGGCCACATTGTCTGTTTCTAGAACGGGATGGTGTAAAGCCAAGGCAAATGCCGTCAGTTGGGTTTTTCATCAGCACAGCAGTCATGTTGGAACACTTACGAGGAATCTGCCTGTTCCACCTGACACACCCTGATCTTGCCTGGTCCTGGGTCTTCTTTGTACTCCTTTTCTACTTTTTTCCAGAAATGGAGGTGTCCAAACTTTCCCCACCACAATGATGCTGAAAGATTCAGCTTTGTGGTTTGAGAATTGCTACAACCAGTAATAAAGACAAGCCAGCATCCTCTAAGAATCCGATCCCCAAAACCTTCCTTTGAGAACTCAGGCATGGCTTTGGACTTGCCAGTGTATAGGTCGCATACATTTAATTTCTAGTTTAAGTCTCACTGAGTCACCTTTGTCACTAACTGCCATTCCTTTTATTAGCCACAGTGAAGGTCTCACTGAAATATTCCACAGCACAATGATCAAAACTCTATTTCTACCTAAATTTCCACAAGGAAGGTAGAGCCAGCTGACTATATAGCTGGGCCTTGAACCTATGAGGTCAATTAATGCGATAGAATTTTGCAGATTACCCAAAGCAGAAAGCTAGCATTTCCAACCCAATCCAGTTTCTGAAGGAGGTTCAAGGGTTGGTGCTAAAGAGACCACATGTAAACTTAAAGTTCAAGATGTGAGAGCCAAGAGTCGGGAATGCAAGAAAATCTGAAGTGAGAGCAGTCGAGAATGACTGAGGATGATCTGGATACAAAGAATACTACTGGCTGTCTATAGCCAGCAGGAGGAGGTATACAGGTATGTCAGCATTGGCAATTGCTGACCATCCGGCTCAAGTTGGACACCACCAGACAAGCTATGGAATAAGAAGATGGGTGGGGAGAGGCAGCAGAGGGTGGGGTGTGCGGACTCTGATCTGCTGAGATCTCGATTCTGTGATTCTTCTATTGCGTTCTACAGATCTAGATTAAATACTTTGCAATATAACATATTTTTATGTTGTCACTCAGGCTTGTTACTTTGGTACTTTATGCCAGGACAAAGAAGCAGAATTGAGAAATGCGATTACTTAACTTCATTAATAGAGAAAAACTCATGGATTTCGATTCCGGAGGAAAATGCCTTTTCCACAGTTGTACCTAAAGGACTGTACCACCAGATGGTGCTCACCCATCAGGCATGGTGCTTTTCAGGCAACTTCCCTGAATGGTCTAACACTTTTAAATCTAAAACATAAGATATTTGTGCATTTATTTGTGCATCTTTTCTTTTATTACAAGTTTCCTTAGCAATGGTATACTGCAGGTTTAAATTTAAGCTCTTTCGTTAGCATAGGCCTGCTTTCAGGAGAAAAAAAAGAAAACCTAGTAACTCCACTTCTGGTTTGCTCAAAGAATCTTTTATTATATAACTTTTTGATATGCGAGGTGACGCAAAACATGCTCTTCTGCCATGCTCACTTTTATCTTTCATTTCCTTTCAATTCCAGACGGTGCAGCATAAGCTAGCAGAACTAAAAACACACATCTGTGTAACCAGAGCTTTCGTGGACAGCTGTCTCCAGTTGCATGCAGCAAAACGCCTGGACTCTGCCACCGCTTCCATGGCAAAATACTGGTATGTGTGCCAAAGCGATGAGGGTGCGGTGTTTGCACAGGCTGCCACGGAATCTGCCCGGCTTTAAACTTGGCCTCAAGGGTCCTAAAGGGAGAAGGCCGTGTCAAGGAAAACGAGCAGCACGAACCAACCTCGTACAAAATGCTGAAAGGTCCCATTAAGCCTATTTGTAACGTGCGAGATATTACTCCAGTTGGTATTTAACGTTCAGCATGTCGTTGGAAATAAAACAGTAAGAGACTGAAGTAGGATGACTGGTTAGTTCCTTCAGTTAAGTTTCACTTCAAATTATCTGCAGAGGGACGGCATAGTGAGACCCAACACTCTCAGTACAACTTGGAGTCCTGACGCAGTCCCCTGTTCTTTCACTGAATAACTAAAATTCAATTTAATTCTCTCTGAGGAAACATTTTGTTATTTGTGAAATGAGTCGCTTGGACAAGATTTTCCTATTTAAGGTGTTTTTCAAAGAAAAATTTCTGAAGAGTTGACTGTCTAATCAAAAGTTGCACTTGCTCTATTAAGTGAGAGGAAAAAAATGTCCCGTTAACTTCAGGAAGACTTACGTTTGTATTAAAGATGATTAGCCATTAGTATTAAAGATAAGTCGATTTTTTAAAAAAAGGACCCCACAAGGCTTTTGTGTATTTTAAGATGCACAAACACAGTTTAAATCAGATTCTGGATGTGGGTTTGGTTTTCTCTGTTTTAAAAGCAAACATTCTCACATCTCATTAGCCCAAAAATAACCTAGAAAAAATTCCTGTCATTATTCATTAACTCATGTTCAGTTTAATCAGAAGTAGAATGGGAAAATATGCAGAGTAGTACTTTATGTAATGATTCCAAAGTAATAAATTTGCCAGGCTGAAATTGATGTGGGATTACTAGAAACTTGCACTTTTTTGGAGGGTTAACATTTTTTGGAGGAGTGATATTTTATATTTACATTTACAGCAAGTTCTTTGGTTTAAAAAGTATAAAACTGACAAGATATTTTTGGAAAAAGAGATATTTAGATAGCTATGGACTTTGTTCTTAAAAACCCCAGGTTTATAGACATACTGGTACTTCATATGGAAGTACTAGTGATAGCCCAGTAAATACTTCACTAAAATATTAATACTTGCCCAATACAAAAATTTATAGAATTCCAAATATTGTTGCCCTTGAGCCTTGCCTGTTAATTATTACAATATACTGTTATTTTATTTCTTGGGTTGAGTTAAAAATTATTTTTAATAGGAAAATTTGTCCATGCTTATCTTTCTTTGTTTTCTGGTATTGAAAAATAAGTTGAAAATAATCTTGAACTAAATTATTTTTTATGTCAAGATAAGTAAAATCCCTTCTAATTAGCTTGTAAATTTTAATGATAGTTGAAGTTTTGGTGATAAGATCAGAAAACATATTTCTCAAGTATTTCATATTATTATACATATACGTGTACTTCAAGGATGATAATTTCTGAGTCATCTTTAATAAGTGTCCTTTGATGGCATGCACTTTCAATCGTAGCGTGCGCCCTTAAGTTTTCACTTTTACTTCCAGTTTATTTCTGAAAACCCTAAGAAATTTTTTTCCACAGTTACTTGAATTCGGACTCGCAGCCTTCAGGTAGGAAGTGACATCTTTGGAGGAAAAAAAAAGACGTTACAAAAGCAAAAGGAAAGAGATGGCTGTATACTGTTGACTTAGATCATATAGAGAATCTAAATAAATTAGACCAAATTCAAGTTTTTACTATGTCCTCCTCAGGCGTAAAGTAGCAAAAACCTAATAGTCTGTGCCTTCCACACTTTGTTTCCAGACTTAACAAAAACCCAGCCAGAAATATAATTGGTGAAGAAAGTATTCATTATGTGAAAATTGTCCTGAGATTTATTTCATACATGATTTATACACAATTACAATTATATTTCTGCTTGGCTAATATGCCTATTTTTTATTTATTCCTTTTAGAGAGGAGGGGGAAGGGAAGGAAGAAGACAGGGAGGGAATCATCACTGTGAGAAACACTGACTGGTTGCCTTCCATACGTGCCTGACCTGGGACCAAACTCACAACCCAGGCATGCGCCCTGACCGGGGATCAAACCGGTGACCTTTCAGTTTGCAGGACAATGCCTAACCAACCGAGCCACACCAGCCAGGGCAACATACCTCTTTTTAATTGTTTGATAAATGTATGCATTTGACAAATAATTTGTTTCTTGATTGTGAAGCACCTCATACAAATCTATTTCAAATGTTTCTTTTCCGCTTTGTATTTTGTTCATCCAGGGCTTCTGAATTACAAAACAGTGTAGCTTATGATTGTGTACAGCTCCATGGAGGTTGGGGATACATGTGGGAGTACCCAGTCGCAAAGTGAGTATGGCTACTCTGTTACACCCTTCTGGATGATGTAAAAAAAGGAAAATTACTGTCCTTTATACACTACAGGAAAGAAGGCGCAAAATCTTTGCATTTTTCAACTGACTAGAATATCTCCAAGCAGATGGAAACAGAATTATATCATTGGCTTCCTCCTAGGATTTTATGATTTTTAAAGAAAGCGAAGAGACCAATATACTAGAGCTTGATGCTTGGCTTTATTTGAATTGTTATATAGAAGGACTAATATCACTTTTGAAATAGTTGAATAATGTTTTATTGTATAGATTATCCATAATTATTCAGGTTATTTCTAGTTTTTTACTCTGACAAGCAATGCTACAACCGACACCTTTTTACATTTATCTTAAATACATGTGTTTGTGATTGCAACAGAAGAGTCTCAGAAGTAGTATTGCTAGTTCAAAAGTATGCTTATTTTAAATTTTTATAATTTCCAGATTAGTTACTCAAATTGCTAGCAACTCACATTCAAATGAACAAAGTCTGATGACTCACCCTCCTAAGCTATGAAGGTTATCGCCGTTTAAATTTAGTGTTAATCTAATAGGTAAAAAAGTAGGTTATTATTCTTCCTTTAATTTGAGTAACTGTTAATTTTTTTCTTTTTATTTTATTTTATTTAACCTTGGTCAGAACACTCATCGTAAGAGGTACCCTATTCACAAATTTTAAGTGTACTATAGAGTGTTATAAACTGGAGGTACAAGGTTGTAGTGTGGATCTCTGGAGCTTCTTCATCTTGCCTAACTGAAATCTTGAGCCCACTGATTAGTAGCACTCCATCTTCCTCCCTCCCCATTGCCCCTGGCAACTACCATTCCTCATGGATTCTGTGAATTTCACTGTTTTAAATAACTCAGGTAGGTGGCATCAATGCAGTGTCTGTCTTTCTGTGACCAGCTTGTTTCCCTTAGCGGGATGTCTCCGAGGTTCTTTCAGATTGCCACATCCTGCTGGGTTCCCTTGTGATTTAAGGTTGAGTGGTATTCCATTGTATGTAGCTACTACATTTTCTTCATCCCTACATCTGTCCATGAAATTGCCTCAGGAGTCTCCCCATGGCAATTCTCTTCATCACTCTAGAAAATATATTTTCCTTTTATTTAGCAATATTTTCAGTTTAAAAACTTTTCCCAAGGAAGTTTTTTGCTCTATCAAGAGAAGTCCAATTTAGTTCTGAATGAGAGGATGAGAAAGCTAAAAAGTTTTTCTAATTTTAATCTAAGTACAGATATCTAAAGGGAAAATTATCAAACTAGTACTCAAATTAACTTTCAAATGTATCATTTGGCAAGCATGATTGACAACATCTGATACACTTATAGTCCTTAATGAGGAAAACAAACATTTTATTAATGTTACATTAAGAACAGAAGCTTCACCATAGATGTAATTTGCTAGTTTTCTATAGCCACTGGGCAGTTCATAAAGCTTTAAGCACAGGATGTATATAATTTATAACCTTTTATAAAAATTCAGCAATAAGTAGGCTCTTTC